>ML663025.1:2273467-2430209 GCA_007570785.1 Antilocapra americana
CATTCTAGAAAAATAAACAACCCAATTAAAAAGTGGGCCAAAGAACTTAACAGACATTTCTCCAAAGAAGATATAAAAATGGCTAACAAACACATGAAAAGATGCTCAACATCACTCATTATCAGAGAAATGCAAATCAAAACCACAATGAGGTACCACTTTACACCAGTTAGAATGGCTGCCATCCAAAAGTCTACAAGCAATAAATGCTGGAGAGGATGTGGAGAAAAGGGAACCCTCTTACACTGTTGGTGGGAATGCAAACTAGTACAGCCACTATGGAAAACAGTGTGGAGGTTCCTTAAAAAGCTGCAAATAGACCTGCCATATGACCCGGCAATCCCACTGCTGGGCATATACACCGAGGAAACCAGAATTGAAAGAGCCACGTGCACCCCAATGTTCATCGCTGCATTGTTTACAATAGCCAGGACATGGAAGCAACCTAGATGCCCATCAACTGACGAATGGATAAGAAAGCTGTGGTATATATACACAATGGAATATTACTCAGCATTAAAAAAAAATTCATTTGAAGCAATTCTACTCAGATGGACGAAACTGGAGCCCATTATCCAGAGTGAAGTAAGCCAGAAGCAAAAACAACAATACAGTATATTAACACATATATATGGAATTTAGAAAGACAGTAATGAGAACCCAACATGGGAGACAACAAAAGGAACGCAGATGTATAGAATAGACTTGTGGACTTTGTGGATGAGGGTAAGGGTGGGATGATATGGGAGAAGGGCATTGAAGCATGTTAATTGTCATGTGTCTAATCAATCGCCAGCCCAGGATTGATGCTCGGGGAGGGAGGAGGGAGGAGGGAGGGGGGTTCCGGAGGGGAAGCATATGTAAACCCATGGTGATATCATGACAATGTATGGCAAAAACAATAATAAAAAAAAAAAAAAGAGTATCACCATTTAGTACTAGAGGTGGGAGCAAGGGGAAGGGGCCAGGAATTTGACTTTTTTGACCTTGATTTTTTTTTAAACAATAACAGTGTTGAACAGAATGTTCCCATATTGTGAACAGCATAGGCTTCAATTGCTATTCACTTTCTCTTCCAATTACCTCCATTCCTTCAAAAACGTATGTGTATTTCACACAGGGTAACCACAACTGATGAAAACACTTATCAACAGGAATGTCCAGAGATGTACGATACTTGGGCATTACAGTCCTATTCAGAGCAGGAACTATCAGAATGGGAAATGCAGAGAAAAATGTTATAAAGGAAGCCAGGAAAAGAGAGAGAACTAGTAATAGCAAAAGGAGAACACAGGAAGATCTTCACATTCTCTGAGGTTTGGTTCTGTGCATCTTTCTTTCACTGTGGTTTCCTGAGGACACAGAAGGCAGTGAATAAATCGTATTTATCTGAATGGAGAAAGAGATTGAAAGAATGAGTAAGAGAAGGAGAAAATGTTTTAAAGATAAAAGCAACAGGATAATATTTCTATCAGAGAGAGAGAGAGTGTGTGTGTGGTATGTGTGTGTGTGTGTGTGTGTGTGTGTTGAGAAAGAAGGGTAGAGGAAGAGAAACTATTTTGTCCTGAACGTTATGCTAAGCAGTGATATTCAAAATATAGTGAGTAGGCAGATACTTAGCATTCTCTGGTCTTTATAACAGGAAATAATAATGATATAGGTACCAGTCACTCCCTACATCTCAAGGGGCAGAATGTGCAGAGATTCCCTACTTGAAAGCTACTTATAAGGCCATTGTAAAAGAAAAAAAAAAAAAAAAAAAAACCTGTTCTTTATCATCTCAACAGTTTCTTGGGTCTTTAGCTCAACAATTACTGAAATTTGACTTAGTTTATAGCGTTAGACATAAATAGGAAAAAAAATAGCTTACAAAAAGAATAAACAAGATCAGACTCTGCTTGCTTGCAATTTGACCACTATGAGGTCCCTTGCCCAATGGATAATGATGATTAGATTGTTCTGGTCATTGTTTCACAGCTCTGGGACTGAAGTGGATACTCTATTAGGGAAAGAGAATGCCAGTAGCTTGTTTGAAGGACAATCTTAACATGATATAGCCTGACTCAGTGGGTCTTTGGGCTTAGCAGACTAATTATGGTTTTGAAAGGATAATGTCTGAGAAAACTGAGGATCAGCAAATCTTTGAAGATAGGGACAAATATATATTACTTGAATCAGAGCAAAATATGGCATTAATATTATTTTCAGATAAGAGTTTATATTTTAAAATGGTTTAGTTTAGATGATACAGATAAGCCTAACTGAGTCAATACAGAGAATTCTCCAGTTGACTATAGAATCTTAGAACAACAGGATATATATTTTTTCAATGTCAATCTTAATCCATTAATTCTGCTTCTCATAGGGAAAATAATACAATAATTAAGTGAAGTTTCAGGACTTTTTATTCATAGGACTTTCAAGTCACATGCACTCTCCCAAAAGGTATTCAAGAAAGAAACTGCCATACCCTAAATTCAGCAATTCTATTTGCAGAAAAGGAAAAATAAAAGATAAATCTCTTATCTGCCCTTGGACTTTTCACAGAATAAACTGTCTTTTTTTTTTCTTTTTCCCCAAGTGACAGATTATCAGGAAGCTTTTAAATAATATTTTTTTAAAAAATCAGGACTTTTAAATAATAATTTCATGAAACTTCTAGTAACAAAACTTGAAAATTAAATAAAAATTGTAAGTACAAGGGATACACATGGAATGGAATGAGAAGAGTGGCTGCTCTACAAAATGCCATCACAATAAAGGGGCTTATCATTTCTGAGACATAGGCTTCAGCTGGCTGACTTCACTTGGTATATAGTGCTACACACAAGATTCCTCCAGTTCCAGTCAGAAGGAGCAATCCTTGCAAAGGGAAGCCTGAGCAACCTCATCTGAACAAACAAACTGACAAAAAAGAGTGGAAAAAAAAAAGTCCAATTTAAAAATATATATATTTCCCAAATCTTTTAGTTATGGATTTTTAAAATATTTTACTGTTGTTTGACCTACTTTCTTATTCTCCATACATATTATTGGTATCTTTTGCCAAAAAGAATTTTCTGCACAGGTCTTTGGAAATAAATACTATTCTTGTAGATCAAGGATTGGCAAACTCCAATCTAAGGTCAAATACCTCCCCTGCTTGTTTTATTACAGTCTGGGAGCTAATAATATTTTACATTTTTAAATGCTTACATTTTAAAAGGTTATAGAAAAGCCTACATGCTATCCTCAAATTTACTGTCTGGCCCTTTACAGAAAACGTCAACCCATGTTCTAGATCATTCTCTTTCCCATATAGATATTCTGAGACAATTTACATAGATTCAGATAAACTCAAGGACATGTCATTGAAAATTATGTTGTGATACATGTTTGTTTCCTTTGATTATTCTATTACTACCTCTGAAACTACTACCTCATTTGTGTAACACATGGAATGGAAAGGATATATAATTAAAAAAATAAATGATTTGGCAACAAATGAATTAATATGGAAGCCACAGATGCACAAAATGTTAGAGCTAGAAGTTGTCGAAAAAATTCAGTTAGTCTGATTCAGGATCTGATATTACATAAAACCTTCCCCTCCTGTTATATCTTTTCCTTCACACAGCATGAAAAAGTATAAATTCTTGGCAATAGAATTGAGTCTTCCTTTTAATAAACCATGAAACTTATGATGAGACATGCTAATATAGGTACCTTATTATTTATTAATAACTAATTAACATGTTAATTACTTAATGAGGCTGTTAAATAGGTTAACAATGCCCATTAACAATAAATAACCAGTTATATCAGAACCATATTTTAGACAGGAATCCAAATCTGCCAACATTCAAGTCCATCCTCAGGATGTTAGTAAGCTGTATACATCCTGTTTCTATAGTCACCTGTTCTCCATCTCATCTACGCATGCATAAGAGCAGGGGAAAATAGTCAGAAATGGCCACTAACACACTGATGGACAGTGACTCTGGTGCTAGAGTTTAGAATAATTTTTATTTACTCCCTTACACTTTGTATATTTTTGTTTTGTTTGCATTGTTTACAGAGAATATCTTTCAAAGGGTTTATACTGAAAAAAATGAGTTACCAAGGAGCACTTTTCAAACACATTCCTAATGGTTTCCAAGGAATTAGGCACAGTGGGCTGGGAAGGATGCTAAAAAGAAAACCTACATGATATTTGAGCAGGGAGCTCAGAGTATGCTTGGTCACTGAACTACCCAACAGACCATTATATAGTCAAATTAAGTCTTAATTGTCAAATACACTTCCATCCAAGTCTGGTTCTACATTTTGTCTCTGTGAGTACATAGGAACACATTTTCATTAATTAAGCATGGCTTTGGTATAAAAACACCAACCCAGTGATCAAGTTTTGTTTCTTTTTAGATAAAAATGTCAGGGCTCCTGCATTAAGCAAAAGGATTAAAGAATGATGACAATCATAGATGCAAAGCAGAGGATGAGTTTGGAAATCAGACTGGTAGGGTCTAAATTTGGGCTGGGCTGCTCACTGACTCTGTGACAACAGGCTGGCTATTGAGATCTCTGAGTTTCCATTTCCTCATCTTTGAAATGACGATGACACCATACAATGCAAATGCTCTCAACAGAGTGGGCTGGAAAAGTGCTTATTTAGAAGGGCTACTGTGGGGATCCAGTGATAAGTCCGCTGTGTGCTGTATGTGTGGTGAAGGTCGTTATCTCTCCATGTTTCAGAAAAAGGTGGGGGGGGGCGGTTTGCAACGCGAGCATTACCGACAGAAACAGAGCCAGTGAACAGACCCTGGTGTTCCTGTTCTAATGTTCTCCAGGAGGCAGCACAGATGAGTGCTTGCGAGCACAGCTCTTGAAGCTGCAGCCTAGTCAACTGGCAAACCTTTTAGCAACTTCGAGTTTCATCTACAAGATGAGGACAACTCTGTATACTTCATTTGCTCATGCTAAGAACTACATAAAACATTATTTGAACTTTAGTTAAAATATATTACGTATCTCTCTTTAGGTATCTCTCTTTGACACCTGCAAGTAAATAGTAAGTGCTTAACACTGAATGAGGTCTTATTATAGCCCCTGTCTTATTTTTCATAATATCTCCAAGTCTTAGATATAAGGCTGGTGATCAGGATGCATTATTTGATAAATAGTTATAAAGTGAAAAAAAAGCATAAATGAATGAATGATGAGAAAAGGGTCCCTCTGCTATTTTCTTTGATATTAACACTACACTCTAGTCATATTCCTTTTTCTCTGCTGTCACGTTTTAAGTCATGATCACACTCATGTCTCCTTTCTCGCCTCACCCTGACTTTGATCATAGTGAACAAGGTCTAGGTTAAGCATGGTGGTTAAAAGCACAGTATCTGGAGTCTGGCCTCTCAGAGCCTAGTCCCAGATCCACTGCTTAACAGCTATGTGATGTTCAATTATTTGCTTTATCTCCCTAACCCGTAGTTTATCAAATATTATAGTAACTGCTTCAGGGGCTCATTGGGAGGATTAAACACAATGTTATTTTTAAAGTGTTTTGCATCTAACACATGTAGGTGATCAATAAATGTTAGCTATTTTTATTATCATACTTACTGTTACTTAGGTCACACTAACTGTCCCAGAAGTCCTGTGCCTTACACCTCATGTCCCAAGTCTGTGCAAAGGAAGACACAATTCTTAATAGCAAAAGGACTCTGCTGGACTTTAGTGCCATTACCAAGCACAGTTTAACCGGGGGTTTCTGTCTTATTGATGGAAACGTCATCCTGCTCAGGGGTTGGTCTGGGGATCTGGCACAGGCTCTCTGACTATAAGAAGGGATTGGAAGCACAAACAGGAAATGAAAACTGTATGGCGTGTCACTTAACCCAAATAGACAGTTCCACTGTCTTTAAAGGGAGAGAAGAACACTAGAGACATTTAAGGGTTATGTGTGTCTTGATGGAAGTAGTTAGGGAAGGGGCGGGGCTAAGTCATACTATTTATCTCATTATATTTTCTGTCAAGTCCTCACACTATCCTTGCAAAACTGATACAAGTACTTTTATTTATAAAATGGAGACAATTCCAAGTACAAGAGAAGTTAAATAACCTGCCATAGACACCCAGCATTTAATGGCAGAGTTGGTACTCATACTCAGGTCTGGCTATTGCCAAAACTCATGTTACATAAATAATGATACTTTTTATTTAAAAAGTGACACATGCTCATTTTAGCAAATTGAAGAAATGTAGGTAAAAAGCAAAGCCAAAACAATTCTGAATCCACCAGAGACAGCCTTCTGTGTAAATGTCCTCCAGGTTATCATCAATATAGCACTCCCTCCTCCCTTAACTACTGAAATCCTCAACATTGAAGCAAAAGGAACAGTGTTTCTTGGTACCTTACAGCTTTAAAATCCTATGATTTTATACCTCAAGTGGTTTTTGCTTTCAATTTTTGGTTTTCTTAATGGAAAAATAAAAATGTGTCCACACAGATCTCCATGAACAGTTAAATTCCTCCTGCACAGGGATGACATTAAGCCAGGAAAAGTGTCTTTTTGTAGGTTCCATGTCATCCCATCCATTGCTCATTTTCCAGACAGACTTAATTTTAGTGCCCACTGAACATGTGGCTATATCATCTGCCCCTGGCTACACTTGGTATGATTAGAGGAGGGAATAAGGGGCAAAAACACTGGCTTAGGAAGGCTGTAACATTTGTGGATGTTCAAGGGAGTATGTTGAATATAAAACTGTTGACCAGCCTGGAAACCTTAAGAAGTTATTGGTTAAATGCCACTAGTTAGTAGATTGAACAAAGTAGTTCAATTCAGTTCAGTCGCTCAGTCATGTTTGACTCTTTGTGACCCCATAAACTGCAGCATGCCAGCCCTCCCTGTCCATCACCAACTCCTGGAGTTTACAAAGCAGAAGCAGTGGTTAATCAGTTACCTCCACTTTGGATGTTCCGTCCTCTGGTTTGTAGTATTTTTTTTTTTTTCTCCTCTGGTTTGCAGTATTTTTTTTTCTCCTGCCTCCTGACCACAGCACTGACAGAAAGATTAGAAAGTTGCATAATTGCATTAGGATTACAAGGCAGTTCAGGGCGAAGCTGATACCCTGACTGTATTTTTAGAATAATTTGGAGGAGCTGCCATTACCATCTTGTTGAAAGCTGTCTTCATTTGTCAGAAGGGACAGAGAGAAGTGAATCTATCATCTATTCTTTCAGATTACTGGGTACTTGAAAGATGGGTAGAAAGAAATAACAGGAAGATCAAGTGGTTTGGAAAATAAGGACATCACTAACAGCTTCACAATACTCACAGTTTTCTGTGATTTTTTTTTCTTTTTGTCAAGCACAAGATTTGAATTATTTTGCACATAGCCTTTATTTCTTTTACCTCAAGTTTCCCTGTATTTTATTTTCTCATTTTTATTTCTTACCTTTTCATCACACATGCACAAACACATATATCAAATGCATACACACACACAGAGAGACACAGAGATGCAATCACACAGAAATGCATACACACACACACAGATAGACATACCTCAGATTACAGAAAGATGTATTTTACTTGAACAAACTCTGCACTTACCACGTATTTATATACATAACACCATCACTGCAGAATGCATCTTTCCAAACTATTTGTAATTTTCTATTTCTCTCAGCCTCAATTTCACCCTCTGTAAAATTAGGATGAAATTTCCCGCTATCAGGATTGTTACAAGATTTTGAAATAGTGAAAAACTTTTGAACTGGAAGTGACAGAAATCCATACTGTACTCTCTTAAGCAAAAACAAGAAACTTTGTGGGTTGAAATGGATTTGTTCCATAGCATGGATAGACAGGAAGGGGTAGGTCTTAGGGATCTGTATAAAAAGAGTTGGGATACTGTCAAGATTCTTCTTTTTCCCCTCTCTCTCCACATACACTTCACATATACTATTTTCTCCTGTGTGAAGAAAACAACATGCAGTCATTTTATCCAACAGCATTTCACTGTAGAATTCAATAAGTTTTTCTGAACAAAAAAGTAAACATGGACAAATTCCCCTTTCTCCCACCCCTTGTCCTTTCCATGTCTGCTCTCATCGCCAAGGTGATCTTCACTATGAACCATGGGCAACCACTGCCATTCATGATCTCTTCCTTCATAATTTTTATTGAAGTAGAAACACAATTAACAAATAGAAAGAAATAAGAGAGTAGAACATTTTATTCATTGAGAATTATATGCAAATTCTCACAGAAAAAGCAATGAGAGAAAGAATAATGCAGTGTCCCAGATCACCAACTCTTTTCAGAACCAAGGAAAGATAGGGACCTAGAGTTTTAATATCTTTGCTAACCCAAGAACAAGTTGATATGACTGGTAAGTGGGAAAACAATTCTTGGTCACCAAAACCAGGAGAAACAGAATGGAAGAAAAATATAAGAAACTGATGAGCTCAGTGGTATGAAAGGGTACACAAAGAATTGGAGAAAGAAAAAGAGGTGGCAGAGAATGACTGAGATGTATAGAAAATTATAGAAAAGGCTTTTTTTTCTGGATACTGAGCATAAATTTTCCTTATCCCAGTGCATATTGCTCTCACTAATTTTCTAGAATGAAATTTTATACCAATTATAATAACTTTTTAGATGTTAAGTTTATTTAAAATATTTGCACTGACATGCACTTTTTAGATCAAGTTTGCATATGTGTATATAGTCAACAAAGCTTGGGTCATGAGGAACCATAGTTATATCCAGGTTGCACATACATGTCTATTTCCCCAAAGAGTATGACCTTCTTGAAAGCAGGGTCTTCTTATGATTTAATATTCCATATCTGTTCTACATGTCTAGACAAGGTCTTGAAATGATAGGTTCTCAAGGCTCATTTTATGAAATGAAATGTGAATAGAAGAGACGGATGGAATGGCATGGAAAGACAAGCAGAAGTAAGTGGAGGTGAGAAAACAGATGGGGCAAAACTCTATCCTGTCCTCTCCTTGGGGCGGAAAACAGGCAGAATCTATGCCCTTGCTGACAGCAATGGTATCATACCCTTGCACCAGATGTAACATACTCATTTTCCAGCAGTTACAAAAGAAAAATCAAGCCTGTTACATGTTTCATTTCCCATTTCTTTTCAACTAGGGTAACTATCTCATTAATTCTATTTTTTACTTAAAAATTTGGCTCCTTAATCACACAGCTGTTTCACACCAACCCCCCAGTGATTTAACTCACACATATTCAATATCTCTCTTGCTGGGGTCACATTCCTGCTATGAGGCTCTTTTGGCAACTGGGGAGTAAAGCCAGTTTCCAAGCCAATTTTCAGGCAAGTACATATATTTCTGGCTAATTACCATCTTTAAAAATACCTTTTTTTTTTTTTTTACTTCCACGGCAGACACAGAAATAAGAGGAGCTTCAAAGTTTTATGGAATAATGATTCAATTTGAGGTTGACTTAAAAAATAGACCAGGTTTGGTACTCATAGAGTCTAGTCTTAGCTAAGCATATAATTTCAGCATCCATTATAATATATGGAGCTCACTCCCTTGACCTACCATCATCTTTATAATTTCAGTGTCTAACACAGTACCTTATGGCAGAAAGTGAAGAACTACTAAGCCTCTTGATGAAAGTGAAAGAGGAAAGTGGAAAAAGTTGGCTTAAAGCTCAACATTCAGAAAACTAAGATCATGAAATCTGGTCCCATCACTTCATGGCAAATAGATGCAGAAACAGTGGAAACAGTGGCTAGCTTTAATTTTTGGGTCTCCAAAATCACTGCAGATGGTAATTGCAGCCATAAAATTAAAAGACGCTTACTCCTTGGAAGGAAAGCTATTACCAACCTAGACAGCATATTAAAAAGCAGAAACATTGCTTTGTTAACAAAGATCTGTCTAGTCAAGACTATGGTTTTTCCAGTAGTCATGTATGGATGTGACAGTTGGACTATAAAGAAAGCTGAGCACTGAAGAATTGATGCTTTTGAACTGTGGTGTTGGAGAAGACTCTTGAGAGTCCCTTGGACTGCAAGGAGATCCAACAAGTCCATCCTAAAGGAGATCAGTCCTGGGTATTCATTGGAAGGACTGATGTTAAAGTGGAAACTCCAATACTTTGGCCACCTGATGCGAAGAGCTGACTCATTGGAAAAGACCCTGATGTTGGGAAGGATTGGGGGCAGGAGGAGAAGGGGACGACAGAGGATGAGATGGCTGGATGGCATCACCGACTCAATGGACATGAGTTTGGGTAAACTCTGGGAGTTGGTGATGGTCAGGAAGGCCTGGCATGCTGCAGTTCATGGGGGTGCAAAGAGTCGGACATGACTGAGCGACTGAACTGAACTGAACACAGTGCCTGGTATACACAGTAGTGGCTGAATGGCGAATTGTGGAGTAGAAACATCCATGGATAGAAAACGCTCCATCCTACTTGATAGTGATTTTATGATAGTAAAGAGGAAATGTAGCTCTGGTCATATCTGTAAACTCCAAATAATTTAAAAAGGAGGGTGGAAGAAACTATAACAAGAGACAAGTTAATTTATATTACAACATATATCTAACTTTGAAAGATGTAATCATGTGTAATATTGTGTAGGAAATTTACTTGCCATATATCATAGGAGTTAGTGCTGAATAGGGGTTAGAAGATGTTTAATTCAACCCTTTTTCTTTCACAAATGAGAAAACTTGAGATCCAGCAATGGGAAAAGGCCTAGCTTAAAGCACTGGTTAGCTTAATTTAATGGGAGATTTTTATAAAACACTGATTGTCCTTCCGGAAGCAGAATCCTTTCTTATATGGATTAAAAAAAAAAAAAAAACCTTAGCCTCAGGCTAGAATATCAAGTACTTGACTCCTTTTCGGGGTAGGGAAAGGCTTGCAGAGGCTGACCAAGTCACAGAGTCCCTCCATCAGTGTACTAGGCAATGTTGGGGACTTCCACAATGATGAGTCTGGTAACTTTGCCTTTCAATAAACTGTGATTAAATTTCACACTTCCCTGGAAGAAGTCTAGGCAGGAAATGTTTGTGGAGGGAATGAACAGGAAAGGAGATATGAGAATTGGAGTGTCTGCTCTGCTTCAGAAGCAGTGAGAGATGATAAAAATAGGTGAGAAAGGACTCTACGTTTCATAGAACTGTCTCATGGGGCAGGCTGATAAGTAAACAGGATGGTCAAGAGCAATACCGAGTGATGAGTGATTTGGCAAAACCCCACCAATGATGCTCTAAGAACAAAGAATAAAAGATTCACTTGTTCCTAAGGGTTGAGGGTTGGGACAGAAGTACCCAATTAGGAAAGGCCTAATGCAAAACCGTTTGCCCAGTGAACAGGATAACAGAGTCACCCACAGCAAGGCCCAGAGGCATGACAGAACACATTCATCTAATTCTAATAGCATCCTTTGTTACCATTTCTGGGCTCTTAGAGCTCCATTCTCTGGCTGCAATTTCTTACAGAATTTACGAGAGCCTCTCATGGTAGAAGGGGCTGTGAGATTCTACATCTTCTTTAAAATTGAATATTTAATGTAAGAAAGAGGAAGGAAGAGATATATAAGACACATATTAAATAAGAAAAGCATCCCCATAGTCTGATGCTCAGATGGACATTCTCTGACAGGACCCTGCTTGGGAAAAAAAAAAAAAAAACTGAATTATTCTCTGTCTTTCATCTCTTGGGGATTATACTCCATGATGTGATGCTAGCTCTCACAGGAATACGCAAAAGCTTCTCATAAGCCAGGATATAAAATGTAATGGGAATAGGGCTTTGGTGGACAGATTTCAACATGTGTATGACAGTTTTATTTATTTTTGTTGGACTTAGTGTGATATATTTTGATGCCTATATTTGACTGTAATCCTCTTCACTTACCTTTTAATGCAAGTTGATTAGTGTGTCTACCACATGCCAGGCCTCTGTCCTAGGTATTGTTTAGGGAGGTTGACAGCATTTATTCTTCAGGTGCTTGAGTTAGAGAATTACTACAAGTTACCCAAAAACTATTACATAAAAATCTAATAAGACAAAGCAGAGTGTTTACAAAGAAATTTATATGGAGCTCAGTGGGCAAATGAGGGGTCGATTACACAGAGGTAATATCATAAGCAAAAATTTGGTAATAAGAAATTACTTGCATATTTGCAGAAATGTGTAGGTGAGATACAGTGAAGAGTCAGGTAAGTTGGAGAGATATTTGGAAATATCCTTTTATGTGTTAAGAACAGTAGTTTTACTTAAATTAATAATAAGAAAAAAATATATGACATAAATTTGCCATAAATTATCAGGCTTAGTTTGTTTTATTTCCTTCTTTTCTGGATGCCAGGCTATATATATTCAATTCTGTACTTTTTTCTACATTAGGTTTTTTTTTGCCATGCTACATGGCACATGGGATCTCAGTTCCCTGACCAGGGACTGGACCCCAAAGCCCTGCACTGCAAGCACAGAGTCAACCACTGGACTGCCAGGGAAGTCCCTCCATTATATATTTTTGATATTTCATAAATTTTCCTAAAATAACTTGCATTTTGTCTATAACATTAAAATATTTCTCACATGAATGATAGATGGGGTATCACTGCCAGTATATTTTTTTATTTTAATGAAGTAGTTGATTTACAATGTTGTGCTGATTTTAGCATAGTAAATCATCTATTTTTACATAGCTTTTACATATTCTTTTCCATTATGGTTTATCACAAGATACTGAACACAGTTCCATGACTGGGTACCACTGAAAGTGTCTGAAGGCCATGTCAGAAGATAGGAGGGATGTTTAAGAATAGGAGACCATTAGGGAAAAACTAGTTACCTATAATGTCATGAGTTTAAATAACTGCAATAAAAAAGTGGGTCTTTTCAAATAAACAAATTATTATTGATATAAAATGATGAATCCTTTTTTTTTTTTTTGGAAGAAATGCATACCTATGCTTGCTGAAAATACAATCCTCATCAAAACTAACCCCCAAGCTGACATGCTTATTTTTGGCACTCAAGTCAAAAGATAGAAGTAATTCAGCAAATCCACACAGGAGCCATATCTAAATGACAAGCATCTGATGCTACAGCTTAAGTGCAGTTATTATGCAAAAATGACCTTTATGCTTGCAAATATGGTAATTCTATATAAATGACATTCTATCCAGATTTAGTTATAAGTAAATATTTTCTAATATAAATCCAAGCCCTAAATCAAGCCAAGATATCTTTTCTATATTGAATTGCTCTATTGTTCTTTTTTAAAGCAATTCTTATTCTTATACTGGTGTTATTCACAAGAATGACATGTTTTAAAGAATATTAATATTCTCTTTTCCCTTGACCTGGAACAGTAAGAATGCCTTATTTAAGGTTGATTCAATTCCTTCAACAAAACTCTCTAGGCAGTTTATTTACTGCCTTCTAAATTTAAGTGTTTCAGAGGAGAAGTCTGAGGCCAGCTGTAGTTTCCTTACTAATTTTGCCTAAATATATGTAAAATATATTGTAAATATATATACATAAATATATGTAAATATATTTATTGTCTCCCTTAAATATGGAAATATCTGTCCAAGTATGCATTAACTACTTTAAATTAATCGATCAATTTCTTTAGTTCAGCTTATCTTAATTTCTGTCTAGCTTCTGTAAATACACTTTGAATTATCTGTAACACATTTTTTTCCCAAAAACTTCAAGGTTTTATTTCATCATGAAGTGTGTTAACTGAATGTTTTTCTTATCGCCCTTTATCAAACTGAGAGATTTTCCTTCTATACTGAGTTGCTAAGAATTATTATCAAGAATGGATGTTGAATTTTGTCCAATTTTTGTTCTGAACCTATTGCTCATATTTTTCATTTCTATTGTGATTTTGTAACTTACAGTATTTGATTTTTCTAACATTGATTCAGTCTTAGATTCCAGGAATAAATCTATTTTTAATATAACCCTGTATTTATTTACTGATAATTCTTGAGGATTACTGGATCTATGTTTCTGAGGGATTTTCTCCTGTTATTTATTTTTCTTATAATGTCATTTTCAAATTTTAGTACCTGAATTTTTATGCAGTTCTTATTTTTAAAAGAATAGATGACAAGGGTCCCACCTCCTCTTCTTCCAAGGAAGAACTGGGCAGAATTGCTCTATTAATTCCTTTTTAAATATTTGATAGAATTCACCAATAAAGCCACTGAAGCTTTCATTCTTTTTCCCTTGGAAATTTTTTGTTACAAATACAATTTATTTAATAGATGTAGCTTTTCAGATTTCTTCTTGTGTTAGTTTTGGTATTTGTGTGTGTGTGTATATTTAAGGAATTTGGGTTAGGAAAAGATATTCTCTATTTTCTAGCATCTTGTACTAAACTTAAGGAATATTAAAAAAATCCACACAAAAATAATTGTCCAGGAAAACATGGAACATTATTTTTGTGGCAGAGAAATTTTCTTATTTGGATAATTCAAAAGTAAAGCATGAGTAACTTTAGGTCTTGTCACCACAAATTTAGTGTTTGGTACAAAGGCAACAGTGATCTTTTCTTTTACTTCTTTAAATCAGTCTAAGAAGTCTGTATTTGCTTCCTAATGCCTCATATTAAGAAAAATGTGTGCTAAACTCAGGACATACAAATTCAAATCTGTTTATGGAAGCAAAGCAGAAAAAGTCAATGAGTAACATGGCCAGCACTTCAGATAAAATACAGTGTTGGAGATTGTATGCCTACTGTATTTTAAAAGCAGTCTAGCTGATGGTTGCCAATTCATCAAGAAAAACAAGAAATTGGATGACCATGAAAAGTGTTGCCGTTTAAGAGGAAGGGAGAAAGGCTGTAAAATAGAACTTCTCCTTGACTGACCAATTTGAGATGCGAAGAGTACACAGAAATAAATATTAGGAAAACTGAAAATAAGATTTGTTTTTAGAAGAAATGATCTAGAAGATACCCAGATTCAAATATTTGTATAAGTAGAAGGAGGGTCCAAAATTTTTGTTTTAGATATTAGCAAGTGAGTAGTATAATGATAATGATCACTTACACAGCTTTACTCTGTGCTGGATGATTCAGACGATTCAATTCTCAGTGTGCAATATAGGAGCTCTTTTATATCACCTTAAGTTTGAGAAAAGTGAAACACAAAACTCTTTAAATAAACTAACCCAGATAACATAGTTTCTAGATAGTAGAGTTGCAATTTAACAAGTGATGTGCTTGAGACTCTCAATGGCCCCCAAAAACTGACTGTGTATACCTCTTTCCAATTCTGTGTTCAGCAATGTCATGTTCATAACTTGAAGTTATCCACAAGGGAAGTATTTATGCCACAAAAATTGACAGATGCTACAAATCAGCCTCTACCCAAGAGCTTTAAAATCAGTTAAGATTGTTAATCATTTACCAGCCCACAGCCGATTTAATCTACATAAGCTACTCCAGAGAGTGTAGTGAAAACTATAAAGATCCCATCATAAGAAAGACGTTTTTGTAAAAACAGTAAATGTATACTCCCAAAGTAGAGGATGTCTTAGCCTCCCCAGACATTGAGAATATTTAAACAGACAGTGGGCAACCCCAGTTGAAGGCTATAACAGAGAATCATCAAACACTGAGTTGAATGGTTAGGCTTCTTAATTCTAGAGCCTTATATAGTTCTTTATACAACACTGTTCAGATATTGAGTCTACCACAATGGCATGAATATTAACATAAATTTAGATTAGAATATTCTCACTAAGATAAACAAAATTATAGGCTCCTTAAACTTGAGCCAATACTAAGTTTAGCATCACATACATCATCTCTGTATTGTTATACATAACATTTTTGAAAGTGGAGAAACAACACTCAAAACCTTGAAGTTTCACTTCAACTCAGAAAGCTGACTCATAAACCAAATTAAACATTTCCTAAAAATGCCATCCAAAGTCTAGAAGGGTCATTTTATTTTCAGGGTGCATATTTCAGAGCAGCATGACATTTTCTTAGAATGTTGCTTTATGTTGTAAAATATTGCACTAAAATTGAAGCGAAGGTTAACAGACTTTAGAGCTTATTATTTTAAGAAGGAATAGATGTCAATTTTGGCCTTTTATGCAAAATGAAAGCCCCCAGAGTCCAGATACAATGTTGTTTAATAAAGGCTAATTTAAATTCACCCTGTACTCAGTGCCTTTGCAAAAGGGGTTTTGGGAAAGAGGGAAATTTAACAAAAAGTTTCTCAAATCATAATGTCATGAATAACCAATATGCTTCTGAAAATGAGGGAGCATTAGGGTGAAATACAAAAAGTTCCTTGATTACTATTGTTTCATAATCGTAAAACTCTGGTTGTGGCCAGTGGGTGTACTCAGGTCACATGCTGAGAATAGTCCCTTTTGATGGGCACCACTAAGGTGATAAGTGCACTTCAACTTTGCTCTTTCATACTTGAAGTCTCTCCAGGTTAGCACTTTGAACATTATTTCACTGCTGACCTTAGCCATTATGATTTGCAGGCAACTGACTTCAGTCATTAGCAGCCTCCTCACAAATCTGCTTCCTCTCTGTGTTTTCTAAGGATAAGTGCAACTCTATGCCTTATGTCACTGGCACTGAATATACTGTGAGGATCATATTTGACAGATCATAAACTTTGTCTCTTAAAAGCTGGCTTTCAATTATCTGAAAACTTTACAAAAATTCCTTTTTGGGATCTTCTTTTTAAATTATTAAATGTTGTAATCATGCCTATGATGATGAATTCAGTTTCCATCACATGTTCATTTAACATAAACAAAGTTAGTGTTCAATGAAAAGATTTACTTTCGACTTCTATAATTATTTCAGCTCTTTGGGATGGTATAATGCATGTCTATTGTTCAACTTTTACAATTTCAACTTATAGGTAAAATTTTCATGATGGAATTCCAGCTGAGCTATTTCAAATCCTAAAAGATGATGCTGTATGTCAGCAAATTTGGAAAACTCAGCAGTGGCCACAAGACTGGAAAAGGTCAGTTTTCATTCCAATCCCTAAAAAAGGCAATGCCAAAGAATGCTCAGACTACTGCACAAATGCACTCATCTCACACACTAGTAAAGCAATGCTCAAAATTCTCCAAGCCAGGCTTGAATAATATGTGAACTGTGAACTTCCAGATGTTCAAGCTGGTTTTAGAAAAGACAGAGGAACCAGAGATCAAATTGCCAACATCTGCTGGATCATCGAAAAAACAAGAGAGTTCCAGAAAAATATCTATTTCTGCTTTATTGACTATGTCAAAGCCTTTGACTGTGTGGATCACAAGAAACTGTGGAAAATTCTGAAAGAGATGGGAATACTGACCACCTGATCTGCCTCTTGAGAAATCAGTATGCAGGTCAGGAAGCAACAGTTAGAACTGGACATGAAACAACAGGCTGGTTCCAAATAGGAAAAGGAGTACATCAAGGCTATATATTGTCACCCTACTTATTTAACTTATATGCATAGTACATCACAAGAAAAGCTGGGCAGGAAGAAGCACAAGCTGGAATCAAGATTGCTGGGAGGAGTATCAATAACCTCAGATATGCAGATGAAACCACCCTTATGGAAGAAAGTGAAGAAGAACTAAAGAACCTCTTGATGAAAGTGAAAGAGGAGAGTGAAAAAGCTGGCTTAAAGCTCAACGTTCAGAAAACAAAGATCATGGCAGCTAGTCTCATCACTTCATGGCAAATAGATGGAAAAACAGTGGAAACAGTGGCTGACTTTATTTTGTTAGGATCCAAAATCACTGCAAATGGTGACTGCAGCTATGAAATGAAAAGACACTTGCTCCTTGGAAGAAAAGCTATGATCAACCTAGACAACATATTAAAAAGCAGTGACATTACTTTGCCAACAAAGGTCCATCTAGTCAAAGCTATGGTTTTTCCAGTAGTCGTGTATGGATGTGACAGTTGGACTATAAAGAAAGTCGAGTGCAGAAGAATTGATTCTTTTGAACTGTGGTGTTGGAAAAGACTCTTGAAGAGTCCCTTGGACTGCAAGGAGATCCAACCAGTCAATCCTAAAGGAAATCAGTACTGAATATTCATTGGAAGGACTGATGTTGAAGCTGAAACTCCAATACCTTGGCCACCTGATGTGAAGAGCTGACTCATTTGAAAAGACTTGATGCTGGGAAAGATTGAAGGCAGGAGGAGAAGGGGACGACAGAGGTTGAGATGGTTGGATGGCATCACTGACTCAATGGATATGAGTTTGAGTAAACTCCAGGAGTTGGCGATGGACAGGGAGGCCTGGGGTGCTGCAGTCCATGAGGTCACAAGGAGTTGGACACAACTGAGCAACTGAACTGAACTGCATTTTTTAAAATGTATTATCAACAAAGATTTTTCACATTGTTGTATGTGAGAAGCCAATACAATATTGTACAGAAATTATCCTCCAATTAAAAATATTTTTTAAAAAACAGGTTAATTATGTCAATAAAGGCAATTTCAGAGGTAAAATTTTTTTTCAAATTTTATTTATCTTATTATATGGATACTTAAATCATTATCTACCTATGTGGGCAATCTTTGTTTCTAATGGTGAGGTTTACCAAGTATCATCAACCTAACATGTAGCATACTGAAAATCAAGATGAAGATAATGATAATGAATAGCAATACATACTAAATAAATAAAAACTGTGTGAATTAATCCTCACCTTCATACTAATAGGTAAGTAAGGTTTATAGCTAGGTTTTACAAATTGGGAAAGAGTTGATGTTACATAGCCTTGCTAGAAATTAATATCACCTAACTGGTAAGTGGCGAAATTTATACTTAAATCCACGACTACCCAAAAATCAAAGTTTCAGGAACTTACCTACTATGTCAAACCACTCATTATTTATGTTTGACACATTTTTGTGGAAATGAGATGGAGAGTTTTCAAATTATCACCACCGTCACCATCAACAAGACTACCACCAGCACCATTCACTGTCATCTGTATCTCCAGGTATCCTAAAATATTTCATTCTCTCTTTCTAAAAAGTGTCACTTTTTAAATTAACATATATTTATGTATTTAGTTAATATATACTATGCATGCATACTATTAATATATATAATTACATATATATGTATAATACATCATATATATTATCTAAATTACAGAAATGTCAAAAGTGTACATACAGCTTGAAGAATTTTCACACAGTATTAATATCTAGGTAACCACATCCCATATTATAAAACAGAATTCAAGACTCCATCATGTCCTTCCCCCATCGTTAGCCCTTCTCTTTCTTAAAGGAAACCACTAGTCAGTCAATCATATGTTCTATGTTTTATCTGTTTTTGAACTTTATATAAGTGGAACCATGACTTATGCAGTCTTCCTTTTTTATTCCTGGTTGATTTTGCTTAATATTATATTTGTGAATTTTTTTAAAGTTCTGGCATATAGCAGTAGTTCATTCATTTTCACTGATGTATAGTCTTCTACTGTACAAATTAAATATGTTTTTTCCTATTGGGTTTATTTTTAATTAATTAATTAATTTTTAATTTAAATTTAGTTATTTATTTTTTCTTTATCGTGTTGGTTTTGCCATACGTTGACATGAATCCTCCATGGGTATACATGTGTTCCCCTTCCAGAATGCCCCTCCCACCTCCCTTCTGATTCCATCCCTCAGGGTCATCCTGGTGCACTAGCCCTGAGCACCCTGTATCACACATCATACCTGGTCTGGCGATTCATTTCACATATGATAATTTACATGTTTCAATGCCGTTCTCCCATATCATCCCACCCTTGCCCTCTCCCATAGAGTTCAAAAGACTGTTCTATATATCTGTGTCTCCTTTGCTGTCTCAGATAACAGGGTTATCGTTTCCTATTGGGTTTAGGTCAACACGTAGGTTGTTTCATGTTTTGGGCTCTTAAAATCAGTGCTAACATAGCATTTTCTGCAGATATCTTTTGGTACATTGGTATTGGTTTTCCTGGGTTTAATACTTAGAAATGTTGGCCAGAGTGTATCCAGCTTTGCTAAATACACTCAACAGTTGTCAAAACATGGTTATACCAATCTACTACCCACTCCCGCTTGCACAGTATTAAAGTTTTCATTGGTTCACATCCTCACCAGCTCTTGTTATCATCAGTCATTTTAATCTTAATCTTTCTTATGATGGTATATCTTTCTCATTTTCTATTCAATTATCTTTTAAATATTTCCTCTGCATTTGTTATACCCATTTAAATGGATAAAGAATGAGTTACTGGAACTGGAAAAAAAAAAGAGCAAGGTTTTATTAAAAGGATTGTTTTATTAAACATTAAAAGATGTTGGATGAAGGTTTTAGCAATCTAGCAACCAAAACCAGGTAGAGTAAATCTAAATTTGTGGACATTGCTATGTCTTTTATAATCATCCTGAACTGGATAAGCATAGAGGATACCTGAAGATAAAATGTCCCAGAAAACATCTAGAGAACAGAAACAAAGCATAAATAGCTTGCATCACCTAAAGCAATGTATGACCTTGTAGCCTAAATAGTATTTTTCCTCCAAAAGGCTACATCTCTTTATATGGGTAACAGAGCATTGTGGAATTTTTTGTTGTTGTTGTTTATTTTAATTGGTGGGTAATTACCTCACAATATTGTAGTGGGGTTTGCCATACATTGACATGAATCAGCCGTGGTATACATGTGTTCCCCATCCTGAAACCCCCTCCCATTTCCCTCCCTAATGGTGAGCTCTTCTCCTAGTGCTCACAACACAGGAAAAAATTTTAAACCGAAGGTCATCTTTGTAATACAAATCCAAACTACAGTATCCATTCAAATCCAACTACCTAAAATTTCACAAATTTTCACTAGTTTGTAGCACCTTTGTCATATCAATGTACTTGAATTTTATTCTATGAACAATGGGTTTTTCTTTAAAGAGTTTAAAGATCACATTTTCCATCTTAGGTTTCATGAAGGTAAAATAATTTAGTTAAAAGTATTAAATGCTAGACATGCAAATGAATATATAAATAAGACCTACTTGTGTACCTTCCCTCAAAATTTGTCCTCTTATGAATTTTACCAGTCTTCACTCACTGTAGTTTCAACCATATTTGACTATTTAGTCTCCTTTATGAACTTCTGTGGTTGTTTTTCATTTTTATTTATCACCAACATGTAAAAATCCACTATTGAATTCCTACTTTTTTCTTGCAGCACAGATTTTATGTTTTTTTTTTTTTTTTTATGATACCAAACACCTTGGTCTTTAATTTCTTTTACTGGCATTGTGCCATTTTATAGATTTCTACCCTGGGTGAATATAGGATTCAAGAAGCCTTTTATCTCTTATTCACATCCCACCATACTCTCAAACATTTATTTTCAAATTGGTTTTCCATGTCAGTAAACAAAACACAGAGATGACAATTTGAGTGAAAGATTAAAAAGATGAACAACATTCCATTTTTAGTTTTATGGAGATATTTTGTGCTGCAGCCATGGGCTTTCATTATTCAAGACAAATTAAGATTTATAAAACCACACTCCATCTAATCAAATGGGCATAGTGTCGGCAACTGTGGATTTATGAAATAAAAAAAGATAAAGATACATTTTTCTTTGGCTCATAGAATGGCTATTCAAATGGTAATAAGCTAGAATTATCATTATAAAAGATCTCTTATTATTTTCCTGTTAAAATTATAGCAGCTACTTAATTTTTTTTTCTCTCTCTCAGAGAAAAAGGAACCATCGTTATACTTACTGAGAATTTTTTTACTTAAAATAATGAAGGTAACCCTTCTTTCATGTTATAAATAAGGAACAGATTTATAAACATCTATGTACAAGCATTTGATACATCAAGGTATATTACATGGATTCATAACTTCAAAATTATAAAGGCTATTTCTCTTAAAAAATTAAGCACAGACAAAAAGTTGAGCAGGATTTCTCTAAAGTTTAATTTCAATTTCAGTACTTGGTTTGAAAATTAAACCTCAACAATGAGCAACTTTTGCTTTTTAATTAGTTTCTCTTTCAGCTTTAGATCTATACCACATGATCAAATAGTCTCACCTCATGCAAAAATATGAAACTATTTTTACATGTTAGAGAAGGCACTGGTGACCCACTCCAGTACTCTTGCCTGGAAAATCCCATGGATGGCTGAGCCTGGTGGCCTGCAGTCCAAGGGGTTGCTAAGAGTCAGACACGACTGAGTGACTTCACTTTCCCTTTTCACTTTCACGCATTGGAGAAGGAAATGGCAACCCACTCCAGTGTTCTTGCCTGGAAAATCCCAGGGACGGGAGAGCCTGGTGGGCTGCCGTCTATGGGGTCTCACAGAGTTGGACACAACTGAGCTACTGAACTGAATTGATTTTTACATGTAAAAGAGTAATTGTAAAACTTTACTCATAGCTTCTTTTTCATGATTTTCTACCTTTAAGCTACTGTGTAAATAATATTCATGCATAACTGTCTTGCTTCCTATATAAAGCCCTATTAGTGTTTTTATCTAGAAGCCTACTTTCTACTAAAAGTGGCATTAGGGCAATTTTATAATTTCTGAAATAATCATTTAATCATCATACTCTGGTGTTTCTGAGATCTGATTTATTCCTGGTTTAAGATCTTGGCATTAGGTATAATTCTGTTGCATCCTTAATTCCAGGAAAAGTTACATGAGTAGAGTCCATAAATTCCTTGTTTATTGTTCTTCCCATTTCTAAATCTTAAATGCCTTCTTTCTCTACCAGAAGTTGAAATATGTCTCTTGCATCTAGAATTTTTCTGCCTTGCTCATCCATTACCTTAGCACTAGAGTTATCTTAGGGATTCCCTAGTAGCTCAGCTGGTAAACAATCTGCCTGTAATGCGGAGACCCTGGTTGGATTCCTGGGTCAGGAAGTTCCCCCTGGAGAAGGAATAGGCTACCCATTCCAGTATTCCTGGGCTTCCCTGGTGGCTCACATGGTAAAGAATCCACCCGCAACGTGGGAGACCTGGGTTCAATCCCTGGATTGTATTGGGAAGATCCCCTGGAGAAGGGAAAGGCTACTCATTCTAGTATTCTTGCCTGAGAATCCCATGGACAGAGGAGCCTGGCAGGCTACAGTCCACAGGGTTGCAAAGAGTTGGACATGATTAAGTGACTAAGCACATCACAGAGTTATCTTTTCAGACAGTATCAGCAGCATGGGCTTCAGAATTGCTCAGTTGTAGATATGACTAGTTCTGCAACTTTCTTACCATGAGCCAGAAATGTTTTCATCTTATATAATTTCTCTGGGCCTTTGTTTGAAGTTTGGGGAAATAGGCCTAACAATGACACTTAACTCAAATTGTTGAGAGGATTACCCAAGCTCAGAGAATTTAACTGTTTATCACACAAGTGTGTGTGTATGTGTGTGCATGCACACAGTCACTCAGTTGTGTCAGACTCTTTGCAATCCCATGAACTATAGCCTGCCAGGCTCTTCTGTCCATGGAATTTTCCAGGCCAGAATACTGAAGTGGGCTGCCATTTCCTACTCCAGGAAATGGAGTAGGAATCTTCCCAACCTAAGAACCAAACCTGAGTCTCTTGAATCTCCTGCATTGGCAGGTGGATTCTTTATCACTGTTCCACCTACTGTCTGTTACATATATATGCTCGAAAGCAGAAGTACTACGTTTATGGATTTGCTCAACTGTCTCTGCCAAGAACCTATAGATTTCTTGACTTTCTTAACTTTAATAAGTATGATTGGGCTGGTATAGATGAAGAACTCAAAAGATGATTTTATCATAATTGTGTGCAATTCAACTAAATAATATGGTTCACTTCACTGTTCTGTATTTCTATTCTTAACCCTACAGAAACTCTACATCTTCATGGCAGTTGTTACTGCCTTCTTCTTTGAATTCTAACTGGTGAACTCTGTTCTTGTTAATGTTTCTGAGACAATTTAATTTATGGTCTGTATGCTGCTGTTGCTGCTAAGTTGCTTCAGATGTGTCTGACTCTGTGATACCCCATAGACAGCAGCCTACCATATGCTCCCCCATCCCTGGGATTCTCCAGGCAAGAACACTGGAGTGGGTTGACATTTCTTTCTCCAATGCATGAAAGTGAAAAGGGAAAGTGAAGTCACTCAATTGTGTCTGACTCTTCGTGACCCCATGGACTGCAGCCTATCAGGCTCCTTCATCCATGGGATTTTCCAGGTAAGAGTACTGGAGTGGGGTGCCATTGTCTTCTCTGTATGGCCTGTATAGAACAGGCAATGATACTGTTTGGATTTAACTGATAAATCCTAATATGTAATCACCAAGCATTGGCCATGTAAGTGGAACTAAACCCATTACTGAATTTGGCCCAACTTTTCAGTTGTAACAGCTCACAGTTTATAAGTTTGAGTTCTACACCGGCCTTGAATTTTATCAATCTTTTCTTCCATGTAATTTATGTTAGCATTCTAATGAATGGCCAGAGTTAAATCAATTCTTTATATATGAATTATTCCTCCAAAATAGCTGCCCTTCTTATAAAGCCAAGTGATAGGAAATTCACTACCTCCTAAGATTTCCTTTTCTTTATTTGTCCATAAAGTTTTACTTTATTGAGCTTTCTCCATCAAAAATATTTCTATAATTCTAATCCTATCTTTTCAGTCCAAGACAGGCAAGCATAATTCATCCCTAAATAAATATTTTCAACTATTTAAGGGTAGCTTTTGCATACTCCCTAAGACTATATCACAGAAATATTTTTTTCCCTTCTACTATGTTTTGTGAACTTTAATCTTGGATTCTTTAAATGATAATCTTTGGACAAGTTCAATCTTTCTGTGTCTTTATTACAGATCCATACCCAAACCTAACAGTAATATGGTTGTCCAACATTGTGACAAATATTCTCTAAGCACCAAAGTTCTAGATCAATTTAAGGCCTATTCAATATTGGATTTTGATAAAATTGCCATAACTAGAACCTTCCTGCATAGCACAGTGGTAAAGAATCTGCCTGCCAATGCAGGAGACATGGATGGGTTTAATCCCTGGGCTGGTAAGATCCCTTGGAGAATGAAATGGCAACCCACTCCAATATTCTTGCCTGGGAAATCCCATGGACAGAGGAGTCTGGTGGATTACAGCTCATGGAGTAACAAAGAATCAGATATAAGTTAACACGCACATGCAGAAACTTAACACTTTTTGTTATTTGCTTCTGCTATTCATTCATCTCTCTTCCACCTTGAAGCTACCAGACTATTTTAGCAGACATTTTTTTCCCTATTAAATTCTACTGCTAATTTCTGACTCATCTTTCCAGCCAAGAAATTTTTGGATCCTGACTTGATCAGAATATGAAATAAAATCATTTTCCTTCACAGTCTATCAAACACTTAGTATCTACCTCTGGAATTATTTCTCATTCCAACTGCCTAGTAGCCAAACTCATCAATGTTTATGGCATTTGCAAAACCACAATGCCTTTTCTAAAACATCTCTCATTTTTCATCCAAAAACATACTCCATGATTTCCAAATTTCAAGATAATAAGGTAAATGTCTGATTTAAAAATATTTGTTGTGTTGCTTAATCACCAAATTGTGTCTAACTCTTTAGTATCTAAATATATGTGTTCATAATCTGAATTTTTTAATGCTGTTTTCAGTCCCATTTACACCATAACTTCTTTCATGTTCCATGAAAGTATATACATTAACAAGTTTTTGTTGTTGTTTATGCCCATGTATTTGTTAAAAGAAGATGTATATTTTATTGGGAAAAATGGTTATCTTTTAAAAATTGTTTTAATTATTCTAATAAAAGAATTTTAAAAAATCAAGTAACTGCACTATTGATTAATTGCATTTTGTATAATTGCTATATTCTCCATAATTTATAAATGTTTAAATGTCAATCAGTAACAAATTCCTGATTTAGTGGGTTTTTCAATAGAAATCCAGGGATATAGGGCATTGTTATCTTAGAAACCACTGAGTTTTTTACTATCTCCATAGTTATTTCTTTTCCAGATTTCCATCTAACAGGAATGTACACAGCAAACAGTCTTTTCAGATTGTCTTCTTTCACTTAGCAATATGTGTTAAGATTCCTTCATGTCTTTTCATGGCTTGAGAGCTCATTTCTTTTTATTACTGAAAAATATTTCATTGCATGAATGTACCTGGTTGATGCATTCAGTACTGAAGAATATCTTCAGTGCTCCCTAGTATCAGCAGTTACAAATAAAGCTGCTATAAAATTTATGTGCAGCTTTTTATATGGACATACGTTTTCAACTTATTTAGGTAAATATCAAGTTGCTGGATCCTGTGTTAAGATGATGCTGCCAAGTCTTCTAAAATAGTTTACCATTTTTATTCCCACTAACAATGAACAGGAATTCTGATTCTCCACATCCTCACCAGCATTTGGTATTGTCAGAGATTTACATTTTAGCCATTCCAGTAAGTATATAGTAGTATCTCATGGTTGTTTCAATGTGCATGTCCCTAATGACATATGATGCTATGTTGAGCATCTTTTTAAATACTTACTTTCCACACGTATATCTTCTTTAATCAAGTGCCTATTAAGATCTATGCCCCTTTATAAATTAGGTAACTTGTGTTATTATCATGTGCTGTCATATGCTTAATAGCTCAGTCCGGTCCAACTCTTTGCAACCATGTGGACTACTATAGCCTGCCAAGCTCCTCTGTGCAATAGGGTTCTCCAGGAAAAGAATACTGGAGTGGGTCACCATACCCTCCTGCCCTCCTGCAAGGGATCTTCCCAATCCAAGGGTCAAACCCAGGTCTCCCACATTGCAGGATTCTTCACCATCTGAGCCACCAGAGAAACCCATTCTTATCACAGGTTTATTTTTTTTAAGATACAAACTGAAGGCAAAATCCTTTCTAAATAATTCTCCTATCAGTAGTATTGGTCTGTCCTTCCTCAAAATGCTCTTACAATTCTATACACACTTCTACTCCAGCCACATGTGTTTCCAGGCACAGAAGTATCCCATACATGATTTTGAGTGGATGAGCTCACTGAATTCAGGTGAAACAGTCTCCATGGCTAGTTGTCTAAGACATTGTCTCAAACATGTGGTAAAATTCCTGTTTTAGAAACTGAAGAGTAACACTTGGACGGTTTTTCAGAAAGAATAAAACATGTTTTATTAGATAATTTTTTTAAAAATTTGGTTCTTTGTGTATGATTCTTTGTCTGATTTCTTAACAGTTGGAATATCTGAGAGTTATATGCTGGCTACATCATTCATGAAAAATCTATTCCCTTTAACCTGAGCCTTTACCAAGTATCAGCATAAAGCAAGGTTTAAACACCTATTGATCAGGTCCAGCTACTCAGTAGTAAATTGTAATGAGGGGATATGAAGACAGTAGTAGAATCATATTGATCTTTTTCAATGGATCCATTTCAGTAAACAATGTACTATCATTATTAGCTTAATTCACATGTATAAATAAATATACTTACACATATGTATATATGTACAAATTCAGTTCAGTTCAGTTGCTCAGTCATGTCCAACTCTTTGTGACCACATTAACTGCAGCACACCAGGCTTCCCTGTCCATCACCGCCTCCCAGAGCTTACTGAAACTCATGTCCATTGTGTCGGTGCTGCCATCCAACCATCTCATCCTCTGTCTTCCCCTTCTCCTCCTGCACTGAATCTTTCCCATCATCAGGGTCTCTTCAAATGAGTCAGCTGTTCACATCAGGTGGCCAAAGTATTGGAGTTTCAGCTTCAGCATCAGTCCTTCCAATGAATATTCAGGACTGATCTCCTTTAAGATGGACTGGTTAGATCTCCTTGCAGTCCAAGGGACTCTCAAGAGTCTTCTCCAACACCACAGTTCAAAAGAATCAATTCTTCGGTGCTCAGCTTTCTTTATAGTACAATTTTCACATCGATTCACAACTACTGGAAAAACCATAGCCTTGACTAGATGGACCTTTGTTGACAAAGTTTGTCTCTGTTTTTTAATAAGCTGTCTAGGTTGGTCATAGCTTTCCTTCCAAGGAGTGTCTTTTAAATTCATGGCTGCAGTCACCATCTGCAGTGATTTTGGAGCCCCCCCCCTCAAATAAAGCCCCTCACTGATTCTATTGTTTCCCCATCTATTTGCCATGAAGTGATGGGACTGGATGCTATGATCTTAGTTTTCTAAATGTTGAGCTTTAAGCCAACTTTTTCACTCTCCTCTTTCACTTTCATCAGGAGGCTCTTTAGTTCTTCTTCGGTTTCTGCCATAAGGGTGGTGTCATCTGCATATCTGAGGTTATTGATAATTCTCCCGGCAATCTTGATTCCAGCTTGTGCTTCCTCCAGCCCAGTGTTTCTCATGATGTACTCTGCATATAAGTTAAATAAGCAGGGTGACAATATACAGCCTTGACATACTCCTTTCCCGATTTGAAATCAGTCTGTTGTTCTATGTCCATTTCTAACTGTTGCTTCTTGACCTGCATACAGATTTCTCAGGAGATAGGTCAGGTGGTCTGGTATTCCCATCTCTTTAAGAATTTACAGGAATTTAAGAATGTACAAGTTGGGGAATGGGAAAATAAAGATGAACTTAGCAAACTTTCCATATGCTTTTATCTGATCCAGAATTCATTTCTATATATTCACTCTTTGGAAATTATCATACATGCTCACAATGAACCACATATATATATGTTTTTTAATTTCAAAATAAATGGAAATAATATAAATAATCAGCAATACAGTTATATGAAATGTCACTCACTAGATAGATAGATACAGGCATTACACATCAACATAAATAGATCTGAAAAATACTGTTAGATGACAATTCAAGTTGTAACATATATGTACACCATTATATGACTTTTTTACAAACTGACAGTCAATATATTTACCTATATATATGAATATCTGCCACAAAATGTGTATTAAAAATGGACTGGCAAGATATAAATCATATTCGAACTAGCATTTGCCTAAGAGGACGTGTGATTGAAAAATATTTAAAAGAAAACTTTATGCTAAAATTTTTGTGTCAATTTTTAAATGTTCTGAATTTAACAATATTAGATATTAGGATTTTGATAGGCATAGATATCTGCTATATTGTTTCTCAATTTTTAATTATAAATTTTAACTACCAGTGTAAATAATTTTAGGGAGACTTCTAATTTACTCAATTTCATAGGCAATAAAACTGGTTTAGAAAACAGACTATTACATTAGCTGGAAGCACCTCAGTGGAAAGAGAATAAACATAAAAATATTCAGATCAGCTCAAGGGAATGTAGCCACAGATCCAAAGACTAGGAGTCAAGCAGAGGGCACCATGGAACCCAGAAATAATAAGATATGCTGGAATGTGCCTTATTATTTATATTTGGGACTCTGGACAGGGACTTCTACTTGCTTGGATTTTTCTCCCCTCCTTTATTTCTCTTTTTCTTTCTGAAGGGTGAGCAATATGTTAGAAACTGAAACTGAGACACATTTTATTTCAGATTTCCTTAAGTTGAAGTGGCCATCTGACCCAGTATTGGTCAATGAGATGTGAGAGAATATCCAGACCAGGATAGCTGTCCCTATTTGTAAATGCTCAAGATGGCCTACACCTCCAGCAGACAGTGGGCCCAACTATATCCACATCAAGTGACCAACACAAATTGGGGACGAATACATTTTCTGGAATGAAAATCATGGTACATCTTTGGAAAAGGTTTCTGAGAAGGCAACTTACAAGGCTCATTATAACAGAGAAGCAAGGATTGGTTATGTGACATCAAAGTTCATATTCTTTAAAATTAGTCTATTTGGCTCCAGGCTTTCTTACGGAGGGTAGAGGTCATTTCTCTTTAGGTTACCTAAACCACTGTGCAGGAATTTTCAGAGCCTTTAGCAGTGCATATTTGTACAAATACTGTTTCCATATGACTCTCTTTTCCAAAACCCTGTCCTTTCTCCCTTGAGCATATTGCATTTTCAGTCAGGCCATCTTTCAGCAGTCTGGGTCGTGTGAGTACAGTTCATATACAATGCCAAACAAGTCAACAGAATAGCTGTCAGGCCTTCACGGGAAACAAATTAGCCTTGTCTGTTCATATTGAGAGCAGAATGAAAACGACACAAATAAAATGTAATGGGATAAAGGATATTGCTCAATACACAGTAACAAAGAATTGCTGGTCGACAATTTTTTTCTCTCCTCACTACATTTCAATACACTAATTTCTCTATAATTTCCACATAGTGTTCATTCATTAAATGCTTACACAATGTTGAACACACAGTAGGAGCACAAGAAGCACATTTTTAATGAATGAATAAGTGAATGGATTAATTAAATCCAATTCAGTAAGTCAAAGAACTTACACTTAGAAATGCAGAATCTCAAAGTTGAAAAATAATCTTGAGTTAAAAGTTATCCAATCCACCTATTTTCCATAAATTTGAGTCCACTCCATGGAGCTCCTTATGTACAGTTATTATGAGTGTGATTCATCTCTGGACAGAAAGTTCATGACCATTAATTCCAAAAACATTCACATATCTGAGTTCCTGATATTAAAAGATAAGAACAAAAATAAATAAATAAAAAGAATAGTAACAGTCCTGTTGCATCTTCCTACTGAACTCATCCAAGGCAAATTACAGGAATTACAGAAGTATTAAGAAGATTAATAAGTAAATGCTATTGCTTCTGGATCTATAACATGTTATATGCCTAGATAACTATTAATATGTGACACAATTTTAAATAACATGATTTAAAGATTTAACATTCTTATTGTCTTTAATATTGTTCTTCTCTCTCAATAAATTGTATTTTCAAAATTTAAAGAATAGTTAAAAGGAAACTGATAAGCATTTGAGTGTATGGACAAAATCCCTTCTCATTTTAATACTTCAATGTTATACCATCAAGTAGGTATCATGATAGTCAATCCTCAGGAGAAACATATGGAAGACTTTAAGTAACATGCTCAGGTCCCACAGCAGCCAAGTTGTGGAAATGGCACTTGAACCTGTGTATATCAGGCTAGAAAGTCCATACTGTCTACCTACATCCACTGCCTTCTAGCTATATTTATCATTTCATGTCTAAACTGCATCTGGAAAAAAATAAATCCAGAGATATTCTTGGCAAAGAATTCATTTGATAAAACACACATGCCATTGGTTCTTCTCTAACATTTAACATTTGCGATACTGTTTGCTGAACGAAGAGAAATGCTAAGACTCAAGACCAAATGTTTACTGAGCAGATTATTCTTGATGGCCTTCTGCTTAAAAGTTTAAAATTAAAAATAGAACACTATTCACTGTTTGTCCCCTGCCAAACTGTGTGGGAGCAGCAACACAGATTGCAGGGCAAGGCTTCCTGCGCGCCACACTCAGCAATACATCTTCCTTTGCCCCCAGTGTTAACAGTCTCTTTCCCTTTCTTTAAGAAGAGAAAATAGTAACTAATAGCTTTAACAGCTGCTACTTCCATCACTTTAACTGCGAATAAACTCAGTTTTTCTTTCATCCTTCAGAATCTACACACCATGGATGGTCACCTACGGCTGTACAGAGTCCTGGAAAAGTTGCTTTGAGGGTACTAGTGCTTCCCAAAATAGGTATCATCACAAAAATGACAAATAGTAGTAAAGGAGCAAGGCTAGGATCTTAGGAGACTGTAAATAGGTCCCTTGGCTCTCTGAATGTAGTTTGGACCTCTCTCCTTGAGGGAACATGGTTGCAGTTGCATCAAGCACTAGGAGGAAATGAAAGTACTCTTTTCTCCTCTGACAGACCATGGAAATTAGGAGGAAGCTTTTGCCTGGGGAGGAGGTGAAATGAAATAAAATATTTCATTTTCTCTTGATCTATTTAGATAGGAAGAAATGCATGTGTTTGTGGAGGGCATTCTCATTGATTCTGCAGGCAGATGTGTTGGTTTGTTATGTAGGCAGGAAGATATACTGGAATGCACACTGAAAGCGGGCACAGACAGGCCTGGGTTCATCTCCACCTCTGCCACTCTGCTGTCTGTGTGATCTAACACAAGTGGCAACAATACTCTAAAACTTAGTTTTCCCAGTTGTAACATGGGGTTTTTCCAGTTTCCGGTGGTCATGTATGGATGTGAGAGTTGGAATATAAAGAAAACTGAGCACTGAAGAATTGATGCTTTTGAACTGTGATGTTGGAGAAGACTCTTTAGAGTCCCTTGGACTGTAAGGAGATCCAACCAGTCCATCCTAAAGAAGATCAGTCCTGAATATTCATTGGAAGGACTGATGCTGAAGCTGAAACTCCAATACTTTGGCCACCTGATGTGAAGAGCTGACTCATTTGAAAAGACCCTGATGCTGGGAAAGATTGAAGGCAGAAGGAGAAGGGGATGACAAAGGATGAGATGGTTGGATGGCATCACTGACTAAATGGACACAGGTTTGGGTGGACTCTGGGAGTTGGTGATGGACAAGGAGGCCTGGCGTGCTGTGGTTCATGGGGTCACAAAGAGTTGGACAAGACTGAGGAACTGAACTGAAATGAACTGAACATGGGGTAGTATTAGCCCACCTTGCAGAATTCCCATGAAAATAGAGTTGTCAGATTGAGCAAATAATAATATAAAGCTCCTAATTAAATCTGAATTTCAGATAAATAATACTTTTTTTAATATATGTATATTCAAAATATTACATGGACCATACTTTTAGTAAAAATTATTGTTTATCTGAAATTCAGATTTAACTGGGTGCCCTGTATTTTATCCAGCAACCTCACTGGAAAAGTAAGAAAAGCACCTACTAGTACAACACTTGATCTGGGTATGTTGCCCAGTAGAATCTACTTCCCTCTCTATCTCCTAAATTTTAGTTTCATGCTTCACACAAGGACTCATTTTTAGCTGTCAAAATGAGTTATTAGACTGGTGCAATTGTAACTGCAGTTTTGGACCATGAATTTTAAATCATTTTAAATAGGCTCAAACAGACCTTTATTAATCAAAATAGGAACCATTACAATCAACACATTTTTGCCAATGAGATATAGGTTCGTTTATTCCTGTAGCATAAAAATCTGTGCTTCGGATTTGATGAAATTTGGAAAGCATTTTCTGCTTTCTGCTGGTTGCAGAAAGGTTTTCCCTGCAAAAAGTTGTCAAGATGCTTGAACAAGTGGTAGTCAGTTGGGAAGAGGTTAGGTGAATATGGTGGATGAGGCAAAACTTCGTAGCCCAATTTGTTCAACTTTTGAAGCACTGGTTGTACAACATGTGATCGGGCACTGTTATGGAGAGTTGAGCCCTTTCTGTTGACCAGTGCTGGTTGCAGGTGTTATGGTTTTCAATGCATCTCATCCATTTGCTGAGCATACTTCTCAAATGCAATGGTTTCCCTGGGATTCAAAAAACTGTAGTGTATCAGACTGACAACAAACCACCAAACAATGACCATAATCATTTTTGGTGTAAGTCTGCCTTGCTTTGGAGCCTCTTCCAGTCCAATCACTGAGCTAGTTGTATATAATCCACTTTTCATCACACATCACAATCTGATTGAGAAATTGTCTGTTGTTGTTCAAAATGACAATTCTTTTGATTTGCAGTCAGCTCATAAAGCACTCCCTTACCAAATTTTTTCACTTCTCCAATTTGCTTCAAATGCCAAACGATCATAGAATGGTTGACGTTGAGTTCTTCAGCCACCTCTTGTGTAGTTGTAAGAGGATCAGTTTCAATGACTGCTCTCAATTAGTCATTGTCAGCTTCCGATGACTGACACTGTGCTCCTCATCTTCAAGGCTCTCTCATCTCCTTTGCAAAACTTCTTGAAGCACCTCTGCATTGTATGTTCATTAGCAGTTTATGGGCCAAATGTTTTGTTGATGTTGCAAGTTGTCTGCACTGCTCTACAACCCATTTGAACTCAAATAAGAAAATCACTCAAATTGCAAATTACAAATTTTTGTCTAACATCATATCCATAGTCTAAAATACATATAAAATACACAGCAAGTAGTAAGTCATTAGGAAAAAACAAACATAAAAGGAGAAACACCCATTAAAAATGCTGTATAACATAACCACATTTAAGAATGTATTCTAATATCAAAAGTCAAAGGTTAACAATACAAAACCACAACTACTTTTGCACCAACCAAATAAAATTCAATTTTGTTTTCTTTGAAGCCATATATTTGCAAAGCATCAAATGTTCTCCTGGATGAGAGCAAACAAAGAAATTTCTGCCTCCAACCATCAAAGGTCCTGGAAAAGTTCAGGGTATCAGGGTTGAATCTTTCAATATCTGATTTAGGAAGTAAAATTAGCTTGTCAACTAGAAAATATAAATTAGTATTACTTGACTTTATGTGGCACTATTTTCTGTAGAGACACAGATATTTACATTCATATCTCAACTGTACAATAAGGAAGGAGTAGAATAGGGTACCTCTTCATTGCAAAGCTGAAGAAGCTGAGGCACTAATTGATTTAGTGAATGACTGACTCCCCCAAAGTCAGTCAATCAGAAGGCAGTAAGAAAACAAAATTAAAGGTAAATTCCCTGGATTCTAACCAAATTTTATTTTTCTGTTTGACTTCACAAGATGAAGAATGGAATAAATAAGACAGAATATGGGGAAGTAACTGGAAACCATTAGGAAAAAGGCAATAAATTGAAAATATTACTATGTAAAAGCTAAGTATATTTGTCACAACTAAGTCTATTTTTCATTATTTGAATATTAAAATGAAAAGTGAGCTGTACTTAAATAGCATTTAAATTATATTAATCTGCAGCACAAAGTATGGTAGTATGAAATGCAGCTCTAATTTTCATTTTACAGATGAAGTCTAGCTTTCTATCAATGAGCTACAAAATTCAATTAAAAAACATTCTGTCTGCTACTAAAAATAACTTTATTCTTACAAAGGATATTTATTAGAAAAGCATAGTTTTATTTTAAAGGTTTACCTACTAAATGTAGCAAACATTACAATATGTGTACACTTGATTTATATACTACTTATAGGCAAGGTAATATAAGACTTTTAACATCTTTAGGTAAAAAAGAATATCTAGAATTCTCAGTGGTCTTTAGATATCAGGATATATATATTTAGTATTTGATATGGAGCCTGGTACATGTCCCAGTTTGTTTTCACTTCATTTTCATTTTTCCATGTCCAAATGGCAGGTATCATTTATAATCTTTTTTTAAAAAGTAAATGCAGGCTATAAATTATAGCCTTTTAATGGTTTGGAATTAGTTTCTATGTATGCTTTAAAAAGTGAATAAAACTAAATATATGAAGTACATATAATTTCATATTGAAAGTTATTAAGAAATCTTAAAATTCCTCATCACATATACAAAATTTTAACTATATATGGGAATGGATATTAAATAGGCTTATTTTGGTGATTATTTTGGAATATATATAAGCATCAAACAATTACACTGTACACCTGAAACTATTAATAATATAGCATTGAAAGCCCATTATATATCAATGTGAAAAAAAGATTTTGAAAGAATTCGTCATACATTGGAATTGGCATGATAAATTGAGACTTTTAAATGCCGGTCATGCATGTATGACCAGGTATCTGCAATTATGCTGTGCTGCATTTTGAGAATTCACCATCATCTAGGTTTTTTAAGGAAATGAGATAGTCAACAGTATTTCATTAACGCCAAATAATTGCTTTCAGGATCTCTCTTCTTCAATCTAAATATTTCACCCTTCTATTTTTCCAAAGGCAATGTGAGGCCCACAGGAGGAAGTCTATAGCTTTCATCTTGATGTATAGATACAATGATAAAAGTTTAGTCTCACAGCTTGTTGCCCACTCCTCTGATAGAATCCAGCCTATGGCAATGTCCAAAGACAGGTTATCCATAGCTGAATGTAGTTCGAGTCTAGTAAAAATAGCCTATAGTATGAACACTGAATTTAGGCTTAAGTTTCACAGAAAAGTAAGAGTATTCCAATATGCAATATGTTTTCCAATTAATTCTATGCCTAAAACTTTTGTTTTGCTTTGTTTTTCCCTTCAATCTTTATGAAGTTAAAATTCACAGTACACAATGGTCAATATATAGTATAAGCATGTTAATAGCCTAGATGAGCCTAGGCTAGCCTAGATGCAAACATCATGACATTAATTCATCCAGAATACAGTTTTCTTAAATGTTCCATATCTGGTGTAGTCTGTTGTAGGGGTAAGGTCTACAACTGTCTCACCCCTTACCAAGTTTATAATTTGGTGTGGAAAATAGAAATAAAACATGCAGGTTATAATGGGTAAGTGCAACATGCTATGAAATAATTTAACTTAGTATCAGGAAAGATCTCTCTGAGGATCTTTGAAAAAGGAGGAGTCACCCAGTCAAAGAGCAGAAGGAAGACTGCTCTTGTCAGAAGACTCTGAGGACTCAAAGATCCTCTGCAAAAGGATGTGGTGCTGATCAAGATGAGGGTGGATTCTGCTGAACCTTGAAGGCTTTTAAGTTGAACTTTAGGGAAGTCAACAGTAGGACAATGACAGATTGTCCTACAGAATTTTCCTTCTTTCCACTGTGGATAGAGAATACACAGAAGTTGGCAAGGATTGCAACAGGAGGACCAGTTCAGAAGCTTATTGGCACTGTTCAGTGGCAATGGAAATAGAGAGGGGTGGATTGTTTAGAACAGGTGTTGCATTTCTTTCTCTAAATGAAAAAGTGAGTAGTATAAACTTCCTTTTAGCACCCTCAGAGAGGACTAAAAATATATACTGGCAAACAAAACATAAAACACTCCAAAATAGATGATAATAAGTAAGAGATACAATTAATGTTATAGCCTCTACAAAGACATCATAATTTCATATAGACAGAGTGAGGTCCCTGTTCTCCTTAGCACATACTTCTGAACAGCACTCTATAACCTCCATGTAGTGATGTGCTTTCATGTGTGCCAACCCCACAAGGGCCTCTTAACTCATGCCTACCCTCCTCCTCTCCTGCTACCCAGCTCTTTGTATATTACCCAGCTCTTTATATAGTACATTTTATGCACCAGATTTTCAACATGTGTGAATAGATGGAATAAATGAGGACCAGTCTCTATATCAAACGATTACAAAGAATGTGATTTAATATGTGTGTATGCTCAGCTGCTTATTTGTGTCCAATTCTTTTCAATCCCATGCGCAGCGCACCAGGTTCCTCCATCCATGGAATTCTCCAGGCAAGCACACTGGAGTCGATTGTCATTTCCTACTCCAGGAAATCTTCCCAACACAGGGACTGAATCATCAATGTGTCTCCTCCTGTGATTTAATGTGTGTGTGTGTGTGTGTGTGTATGCGCTAAGTCGCTTCAGTCATGTCCGACTCTTTTCAACCTCAAACAAGTCATATAAGATGAGAACTCATCCATCTATGCAATCATCCTAAATTAGGATAAATATGTTATTCCACAAAAGGAACAAAGCACAGATATGGTATGGTAGCCTCATGGGAACTTAACAAACGAATATTATAAGATGTTTTACAATACTCAAAATAGACCATTGTCTAAAAGATCGGCAAAGTGACTGTTTAACTTTTTAAGGGTAAAGCAATGATCCAGATGATGGAAAAGTTACACAGTTACATTTGATATGCTGTAGAAATAAAATGCTTTCTTTAACCATTGGTACAATGTGCTCTGCCATTTACTTGGATTTCTATTAACTCTAAGTCATCAAAATTATTAAGACTCAGAAAATATTCAAACTATAAAGAGATAATATCAATGAACTTCAGATGAAAGTTTGTTACTGAAACTTATTTCTAAAGAACCAATCTATACAATTCTCCATTTCATAACAGAAAACCATCCTACATCCATGGTAAAAATCTTATGTTTTAAAAGTAATTCCATTCCCAGATAACTAAATATATTTTAATTTCTCAATTAAAAGTCACATTTTAATCATTTCTAAAAATATTTTTAAAGTATATAAATCTTATTTAATTTTTTAGTTTGGCTTTACAGAATAAATATAAAGTCAAATGTATATAAATATATTTATATTATATATTTAATATAAAGTCAGTCTGAAGGGATCTTTGTTTCAGCACATACAATTGTTTCCTTGTCTATTATAAAAAGGAGCAACAATTACTTGAACTTTAACCCTTTAACCTTAATATTTCTCCTTCATATTATTGAAGTAAAAAAGCAATATATATATGCATATATATGGCAAAATTTATATATCACCACATATCTTTAATTTACTAAGTACTTATTTTCAAATAAAAAAATGTCAACATTGAAAAATTTAAACTAAATCAGCTGATGGGCAAATATCCATAGTCCACTTAGGGATGGTTGTTTAGTAGCATCAATGGGAAAGAACAGGTAGCTGGAAATAAAAATTCAATGGAAAGCTGAGGATATCTGAACTTATGCAGAGGCTGTGTGTGGTACATCACCTTCTAGTGCAACTCTTGAAATGATCCCTTTATTCTGTTTGAACCACCTATTCTTATGTTTTTAGAGAACTACTGATGATCCAACTAAACCCTCCAGTTTTACCAATGACAGGAGTGGCAGAATAGCTCTGAGAAGTTAAGTGATATGAATTACAAACACAGGTAAACTGAGGTTTTAAAAAAATGCATATGTGTAGTAATGTTTCACACAATAGGTCATATACCCTAATTTCAAGACAAATTCCCTTTGTAGCACACCATGCAGCTGGTATCAGTATCTCTGCTCTTGAAAAGACAGAATAGAATAGGCAATCAAGGTCAGCAAGAGGTCATTTACCACCATTTCTGGAAAATACTGGGAAATTTTATGTTGTGCTAAGAACTAATGATCTTCTTGGGTGATATAAGAATCATGTGGTGATATTTAGCAATAAAACTTAGGCCAGGGCATCAGTGGGCATGAAAGAGGAAGTGGCAAAATAAAGAGCTGGATGCTACTTGTGAACAGAATGTTTCAGGAATGCACTGACCATCAGAAAAGGGAATTCAACTCAAAGATGCCAGATTGTGTTTATTCACTACTATCCTCCACATCTAAAGAACAGCTTGAAAGCTCCTATATGACTTTCTCCCTGACCACTGAACCCAGTCCTAAAATAATATCGTTTAGGTTTCCTTCCTGATCTCTTAGTTTTCCAAGAGAGAGATTTAGATATGTGTGATGGGAAAGAATTTAGGCAACCTTACTTATCTACTTAGAACAACACAGCTGAAGGGAAAATCTGCCTTTACCAAAAAAAAAAAAAAGCTTTTCCAAAAGGTTTCCTAAAGCAAGATTAAAGAAACTTTATGTCATCTTTAATAATTGCGCATAGAAACTCATCAGAACAAGGCTGAACATCAAAACCTACTTCTACCATTTGTTTTGCCGAGGTCCTGTCCACCAGTGGACCTTAAGCAAACAGAGATGTAAATCTATGACACAGCTTCTCACTCTGCTAACAGCTAGGGAACAAAGGAAGGCGATTCAAGCATGGTGCCTTCTTACAGGGTACTTATACTCCCTGTCCCTCATTTACTATATAAGAAAAGCAGTTTTTTTACACATATTCTTATCACTTATTATTTTTCTATAACAAACATTTTCTTCTTTTTATCTATTTTACAAAATTATCACCAATAGAACTTTCCCTGGCTCCTTGATTAGCATTACTAATATATATTAGAATATAAATTAAGATTCAGTCTCATAGAAAAAGCAAATATCAGGAACTCATTTACAATCAATAGTATCAGGCTACCCAAGCAAGTATTAAATAGTGAAACAGTCTGCCAAGAGGGAATTTAAAAAAAATAAAAAGTGTGAAGGATCTGTTGAAAACACAGGCATAAGTAACATGCAGTAACTGTGAATGGCTGAGAAATCACAGTAGTTTAATAGACCTGCTGGGTATATCTAAAAAGAGGAATCTTTTTAACAAACTTCTTGCCTAGGTTTGCAAGCACCACAAGGTCTGGGGGCTGGAAGTAAAAAAATAAAAAATTAGTCTGTTCAAAACAAGAAAAGAAAATGACCTTTTATTGTTATTTTCGGGCACAAGGAGTAATTATAGTAATAACAACTACTAAGAAAAAGAAAAAAAAATAGTTGCCATTAGTCACCGTTTTTAAGAAAGCCCTCCAATTCTTTTAACCAAAAGCACTGCAAATGAGTTCTAGCAGTCCTGACTCCTCTTTCTTGGGTCACTTGCCTACCTGATACTGAGCCAATGCTTTGGTAGACCTGGTCTGGTATCAGCCCCATTGGACTCACGTGGAATGAGGAGGAAAGAGAGTTCAGCATGAAAACTGGAATGACGCTATGAGAGTTTCAGTGAATGATTGCTGGGTATAGCTATCTTCTACACTCTATATTGGAAATAAACAGGGAAGGAGGAATTTGGGACCATGATTTGGAGGATGCTAAATCCAGACCAAGAGTCAAGGGTTACAAAATACTGACAAACAAGAGACAGTGCACAACAGTCTCTTATAAAGTAGAGTTAAAACAAAAATGAAGAGGGCTTAAAGAATTAAAGAAAATATTTTCTGTGAAGTTCAGATTGCTTTCATGAAGTTATCAAGAACTGAGCTACACCTGTATACAACTCACTGTGTTGAAGAGGGAAAGGTTCACGGAAAAGTAATAAATGGGTATCGCATATCTTACTCTCAGTCCTCAGAGCAGGCTAGCCAGGTCTTTTTATCAATATTGTAGGGGTAAGAAAACAGAACAGAGAAATAATGTAAATTCCCCAAATAACCCATCTCCTACATATGGAGCTAGATTTTGAACCTAGAATTGAATGCCTCTAATGCAGTTTCTAAAGGAAAACCCATTAATATTCATGTCTTATAAAGTAGAGAAATAATGTTTAGCTAAGGAGTTCATGTTAAAATGTCTTTCAAATATAAGATTTTAAAAACCATAAAAAAATTATCAGGTGGAAGTCATCAGTTAAAAAAAATGTGTAAGATTTTGATAAATTTATCCTGGTTTTGAAGACATTCATAATTAAGGCAGAAAAGTTAAAAATCTATATCCTAAGGTGAAAATGATTTACTGCTTAGCAGTTTGGGACATGATTATGTTTGTACAACCTGACATATTGATTTTAAGATGTTAAAAATAAATTTAGTATTTTTCAAATCAAATTTCTAAGAAAGACAGAATCACAATTTGCCTCAAAATGCAGTAAACTGAGATTGAGAATTTGAATGTTTAAAAGCTGAACTTTCTGAGAAGTGCCAGAAATATAATTATTTAGAATTTGACTGTAGCTGCCTCACATTGAGCAGTATTTAGTCCCTTCTCCCTCTCCATGTGTGTGTATGTCTATCTGATGTGAGAGAATATTTGAAATGTGAAAAATAACCTTTTTCTTTCCCTTATCCCTGATGGTGTTACCATATGGCTTTAGCAGTTGGTCCCATCCTTTTCACCCTCCTACTATTTATTTATTTTAATCACTACTCGTGATTAGTAAAATGAAGGGCTCTGTGTGTCTATTCCTGGCTGTATTCTTGCTCCATATTCTGGCCCCTGATCATTCAATTTCCCTTAGCTGTTGAGACTGCCATCTTTAAATGAGCATAATGTTACTCACCAGTTGAATGAAATCCTTAAAAATGATAGTTCCCTATATTTTAAAAGCGTTTCTATTATCTGTGGTTTTTTTCCTCCTAAATTTCAAAACCATCTGTGCCTTCTCATTTATGACCAAGACTTTTCTGAGTTTCGAATTTGCTTAGAGCTGACAAAACACAACATCTGGATTTCAATTCAAGGAGGAAGGCTCATTTGAAAGCTTTTTAATGCCCCTGGACCACAATGAGATCAAATTGAAGAACTTTTTTTATGAGTTGAGTGCAAATGAATTAGAAACATGTGGATTAAATTTCTCTTAAGCCTCAAAGGGAATTTAAATATTAAGGGAAAGTGGTTTTCAAACTGCTTCTTGGCTTCTGCCAAAGTCAGAACACTTGAAAAAAGAGTTGGTGATATATACTGAATTCAAATGTACCCAGTATTTTCTTCTCTAGTGTATAAAGAACATTTTGATCTTTGAATAAAGGGGAATATAACCAAAGATTTAGAAGTTCATATCCAATAATGCTTAATCTTCAGTCTAAAATAAGCATATTCCTAGAATTCATAGTCTTTCCTTGTTTTTATTCTTTTTAATTGCCATTTGTTTCATTTAACAATAGCCCAATATATTGGTGAATACGATGAATGACATCACCATACTGATGTAACAGAAAATCTCTCAGTCTTTTCATGTAATTTATTTCAGGGACTGGAAAAATTGAAAATTTATTTGTTTCACAGACATAGAGAACAGACCTATGGACATTGGGGAGAGGGCTGGAGGGAGAGGGTGAGACATATGGAGAGAGTAACATGGAAACTTACAATACTATATGTAAAATAGATAGCCAATGGGAATTTTCTGTATGACTCAGAGAAATCAAACAGGGGCTCTGTGACAGTCTAGAAGCGTGGGATGGGGAAGGAAATGGGAGGGAGGTTTAGGAGGGAAGGGACATGGGTGTACCTATGGCTGATTCTTGTTGATGTTTGATAGAAAACCACAAAATTCTGTAAAGCAACTATCCTTCAATTAAAAAATAAAGTGGCAAAAAAAGAAAATTTATTTGTTTCAAATTTATGAGTTTATAAGCTTTTTTCTACTTAACTTTATTTCATTGGGTTAGAAACCTTTCCTGATTAATAGAAAAGAACTAATTCTTGCTCTTTTGGATACATATTAGTCTCCTAAGCACTCACTTTATAAACAATACTGTTGCAATTACCTGTGTGGTTTTGGTTGTGTGTGTATGTGGATATGTCTGTGCAGGGATATGTAAAAGCAATATTTTAACCCACAACATCTGACCCTGAGGCCCCTGTACACACAGATGAAGTAATTGTTCAATTATGTGCAGGGAAAGCAGCCATGACCACGGACCTGAGTGAAGCCTCTGCAAAGGACAGCTCTGCAAGAGGGCAGGCTGAGGAGAAAAATCATCAGTGTAGGAGCTGCAGTTTTTCCAATTTCCTGAATTGGAAGCAGCTTAAAATGATCCTTTGCTGGTAGTCGCAAAAGTGTGGCAGTGACGAGTAATAATTCTCCCCTTCTGCCCTTTTTTTCAGAAAGCCTTGATCTACTCTTATCCTGAGGGTAATCAATGTCATGACATGTCGACAGCCTTCCTTATCACCACTGCTAGTAACAGATTCCTGCCTGGAGACAGCACCATAAGCACAATTTTAAATAGTCTCTTCTGGCACAAAATGATTTTGTAAAGCAGACTCCGAAGTTGAGGCAAATATTCATAAATGTGCCAGCAATAATCCTGGAAGTCACTTTACAATATTAAGATAAAACCTTATTACTGACAACTCTTTTTTTCTCCATTGCATCCTACATTTTCCTATAACTTAAGACTTTCAGAGACATCCCTGTATTACCACTTCTCTACTCAGGAATAATGCTAAAGGATGCAGTTGTTCATCTGAGTGAGAAAAGAAGTCCCAGGGACACACCTATTTTCTGAAAGAAAAATGACAGTTGTCTAGTTGGGGTTGGGAGAGTTTCAGTCAAAACAAATGCTCCCAAATTAATGGAAAAATAAGAGACAGTCTCAGATTATAAAGATGTGTTCTGTGACTAATAAAGCTGATATTTAATATGCTGCAGTAAAAGATACAATCAGGTTGCTGATCTTCTGCCTCACCTGAGGGAAATCTGCAAAGACAAAATTTACTTTTCACAGCCTCCCACTTATCCATGGAAGGAAGTACTGAACAATAGCCCCATTCAAGTGATAAATCTAAAAAGGAGAATTCCAATTCAGTGTCAGGTGACAAGTTAAGCATGAAGCAAGAGAATAGGTGAGTTTAAGGAAAAATACCACCACCCATCCCATGAATTTTGGTAAACATAATTTTAACATTTGCTGAGAATATGTATTGAATTATCACAAGAGCAAATCAAGTACTGTGAAACATTCCTGACAATTACAGTGATTAATTTAATTACTACTTTTAAGACATTTCCTTTCTTATGCTGCCCAGTATATTCATTAAAGGAAACACCATGATACTTATTTATACTTTATAAAACTCCTCTGGAGCTCAGATCTTCATAATACTTGCTTAGCCACGGTTAATAAAGAAAGTTTCTTGTATACAATCTGAATATCAGATTATAGTAGTTTCTAATTCCTAACTCCATCCCAAAAAAGCAAGAGAGTTCCAGAAAAACATCTATTTCTGCTTTATTGACTATGCCAAAGCCTTTGACTGTGTGGATCACTATAAACTGTGAAAAATTCTTAAAGAGATGGGAATACCAAACCACCTGACCTGTCTCTTGAGAAACCTGTATGCAGGTCTGGAAGCAACAGTTAGAACTGGACATGGAACAACAGACTGGTTCCAAATAGGAAAAGGAGTACGTCAAGGCTGTATACTGTCACCCTGCTTATTTAACTTATATGCAGAGTACATCATGAGAAACGCTGGGCTGGAAGAAGCACAAGCTGGAATCAAGACTGCTGGGAGAAATATCAATAACCTCAGACATGCAGATGACACCACCCTTATGGCAGAAAGTGAAGGGGAACTAAAAAGCCTCTTGATGAAAGTGAGAGAGAAGAGTGAAAAAGTTGGCTTAAAGCTCAACATTCAGAAAACTAAGATCATGGCTTCTGGTCCCATCACTTCATGGCAAATAGATGGGGAAACAGTGGAAACTGTGGCAGACTTTATTTTGGGGGCTCCAAAATCACTGCAGATGGTGACGGCAGCCATGAAATGAAAAGATGCTTACTCCTTGGAAGGAAAGTTATGACCAACTTATATTAAAAAGCAGCGACATTACTTTGCCAACAAAGGTCCATCTAGTCAAGGCTATGGTTTTTCCAGTGATCATGTATGGATGTGAGAGTTGGACGGTGAAGAAAGCTGAGAGCCGAAGAATTGATGCTTTTGAACTGTGGTGTTGGAGAAGACTCTTGAGAGTCCCTTGGACTGCAAGGAGATCCAACAAGTCCACCCTAAAGGAGATCAGTCCTGAGTGTTATTGAAAGGACAGATGTTGAAGCTGAAACTCCAATACTTTGGCCACCTGATGTGAAGAGCTGACTCATTTGAAAAGACCTCAATGCTAGGAAGGATTGGGGGCAGGAGGAGAAGGGGACGACAGAGGATGAGATGGCTGGAAGGCATCACCAACTCGATGGACATGAGTTTGGGTAAATTCTGGGAGTTGGTGATGGACAGGGTGGCCTGGCGTGCTGCAGTTCATGGGGTCTCAAAGAGTCGGACACGACTGAGTGACCGAACTGAACTGACTGAACTTCATCCTGAGATTATGTTGTCCCTTGTGACAAAATACAAGAGAAAAAGTCTATGTCCGTGCTGTCAGTGTCACTGTAGAGTGGTTCTCAACGAACGGTCCTGTGAAAAAGTGGTTTTCCATGATTTGCTTAAGTCTCCCATCTTTAACACTTACAATGATAACCTATAAGGTTTTTTCCTATACACACACACATATAGGAATTGCAAACATTTTTCTGCAATTGGTCACTACTGACAAAATGAATTAACAAGCAATGAATGAATATCAATGAGAATATTTAAATACCTGTTAAAATTAACCCATATACATCCCTGTTCCCAACATGGAGCATTATAAACATTTAATAACATAATTTTACAATTAAAAACATCATTTATTCAAATTATGAATAAAATATGCTTTAATATTACAATGCTGAAACCAAAGAAGAATGATTTACTGGAATGATTCCAAAACCTATACAAATATATGGCTCTCATTTACTTATTCCTTCACTGAGAGACCATTCATTAATGCATGAAGAAGACACAATATAAACCAACAGAATAACAGAAGAGGCAACATCTAACTTTTACTGGCCACTAATTGAACAGCCACTGAATAAACAATTCATATGTTGCCTGATTTAATTATTCAAACAATACTAGAAACAAGGAGAGATACTATTAATAGTATCAGAGATACAATTCGAACAAGTGAAATACTTTTATAAACTTACATGTGAGAACATTGAGGTGCATACAGGTTAAATAGCTTATCCATGGTCACACAAGCAAGGGTGATCAGAGAAGGTTTGAATACAAACTAAATATCTTCAGAACTCTTAATCCACATGCCCTAATGTATTAGTGACAGAGATCTAAATCATGTCACTCCTTTCTGACACATTGAGCCACATTACAGAAAATTGAGATGGCCAGTCATCTTACTACAGCTTCTTCCTCTTTGCAGCTTGAGAGCCTCTTTCAGGCACCTAACTTAAAATGCCTGATTTCTTGTGTAATGTGTCCCATTGGTGGCACGGTGTGCATAGCTACATGAGGGATTTTGGCAGGGCAAGACTGTGTAGACTGTCCAAGACTGAGACATAATTATAGTGATGTGAGGCTCAAGTTGTTCTTCAGTATGTCCCATGCTCTCCTCCAGATGTGCTGCAATCAACTTACCATTTGTGGCAATTATTTGACATCATTTTGTTAATGCCTAAAGGAATTGTATCTTTGTGATACTCCTGTTACCTGCATTATTTTTTAAAAAAAGCCTTTAAGGTGGCATCTGCCTTATTTTGAGACCTCAAGTATAATCACATACAAATAATGATTTCTTCCTAGTACCCATTTCAACACCCTTTAAAAGATATTTTTGTAGAGGAAGCTTGATTTGAATACAAGATCAACTTTACTTTTTAGCTTTATTTTTTACTCAACCTGCACAAAGAGAAAAAAAAAAAGCTACTACTTTTCATGATTTATTCATGATTAAGCTCCCAATAGAAAATAGATTGATCAACGAGGGTTTTATTTCACATGCATCAAACAAATGCCAAGTGCTCTTTACAACCTAGTCAGATATAACCTCTTCTGTGAAGACCTCCCTGACAATTTCTACCCATCCAATAATGATGATCATTGCTTCACACTTCAGTCCTTCTTAATATGTAATCTGTTAGCTGTCTTTCTTGCCAGACTGTGTCTTATTTATCTTTATATTCCTTGTTCCACTTTAAGATCCTGGCAAGTTATTTCAGCTCAAAAAATGCTTGTTTAAATAAAGGATAGAAATCAGTTCCTGTAGAAACAATCTTAATAAATGTCTCAAAATGTTTTCTGTTAAACAGTGGCCTATAATTTTGCATTTGTGATGTGTTGGAAGTTTGAAACAAAAATGGAAGTAGGAAAAATTAAAGAAAAACAATAAAAATAGTATTTATTGACTCATCTCGCTGATTCTGCAAAAATGTTTTTCAAAGATTATCTCCATTCATCCTCCCAACATCCTCATGTGATGAGAACTTTTATTATGCACACCTTATAGAAAAGGTAACTAAGATGCACAGAGGTTAAATGAATTTCCTAAGAAAGGACAATCAGCTCAGAAGTTGTAGGACTGGGTATCAAACAAAGCAGCCTTACTCTAACGCCTACACTTCCAAGCATTATATACACTCTCTCCCTGGGAAACGGGGACATTTTCAGTGTCTAAATCCAGCAGAGGAGTTTGACATGAAGTCATGGAAAGGCTCACTAAGCAAGAACCTAAAAGACAAGGAAGATGTGGGAAAGGACAGCTATGATAGGACATCTGTAAATCAGCAACCAGACCTTCAATTTAAGTGTAGAAGCCAACAATAATTCCCTTCTTTAACAGCGGATACAAATATTCAGCTGAATATGACACAAATATGCCCTTGAACTCGAGGTTCTGTCTAGCCCCTGACCCAAAGTCAAGTAAGACCCAGTACAAGCCCCTCGTGGTATCAGGATGTGACAGATTTTTCTACTCTAGAGCTTTAATCTTAAGCTGTAATTAAAATTAAATAAAAATACACGTTCTATTCCTCTACCTCCATCACCACATTTCAAATGCTTAACAGCCACTTGTAGCTGATGACACATAAGACAGGACAGATATAAAACATTTTTGTATTGCAGAAAATCTTACTGGGCACTGTTGACCCAAAGAACTGCATTTTAGAGCAAGAACTCTTAAATCAGAGAGGGAAACACCAGCTATATCTCTCTGGGCAGGAGACTTAATCTTTATATCTCAGTTCCTAATTGTTCTATCTGTAAAATGAATGTAAATATAATATTAAGGATTATTTTAGCTAGTTCATATAAACATTTTGATCATCTGCTTAGTATATGTACTTAACAAATACTGGGTTTTAAAGTTATTGTCATACTTATCACTCATAATAGACTACTTCAATCTAATAAACAGTGATTAGTTTATAATATGAACCCTGAAAGACCAGGACTTCATATTCGATTTACAGATGAGAACCGTTAATTCTATGAGAAATTACTCATGGAAATAAGACTCACATGAGTGAGATGTCAAAAGCACGATCCAACACATGTGTTCTTGTCACATGCTTGACTACTCTGGTACACATTTTCTGGTATTTAAATAGTAAGTATGATAGCATATTAAGATAAAATTTATATACTAGGAAAAATTGTTATATGCTGCTGCTGCTAAGTCGCTTGAGTCATGTCCGACTCTGTGTGACCGCATAGACAGCAGCCCACCAGGCTCCCCTATCCCTGGGATTCTCCAGGCAAGAACACTGGAGTGGGTTGCCATTTCCTTCTCCAATGCATGAAAGTGAAGTCACTCAGTCGGTTCCAACTCTGTGCGACCCCATGGACTCCAGCCTACAGGATTCTACCAGGAAAATCCATGGGATTTTCCAGGCAAGAGTACTGGAGTGGGGTGCCATTGCCTTCTTCTCTGTCATATGAGTAAAGTGAAATACATATGACAAACAATAGGAAAAGAAAAGCAAACAGACACTATTCAAATTATTTACAGAAATGAAGAGCTACTTAAATTTGCCTGGGCCAAAAAGAGATAATCGCAGGAAGACCTCACTAAACACAGCTTTTCAACTCCATCTGCCAATTAATGAGCTTGTTTCACCTAGCACATACACATGGGAGTTATATTTAGATATCTGGGGTAGACCTTGCTCAGTGGAAGACACTGGAGTGGGTAATAAAGAGTGGCAGACTCGTGGACTCTGGGGAAGAGGGCAAGGGTGGGATGATATGGGAGAATGGCATTGAAACATGTTAATTAGCATATGTGAAATCAATCGCCAGCCCAAGGTTGATGCTCGGGGCTGGTGCACCGAGATGACCCAGGGGGAGGGAATCAGGAGGGAGGAGGGAGGGGGGTTCTGGAGGGGGAGCATATGTAAACCCATGGCAGTTTCATGTCAATGTATGGCAAAACCAGCACAATAAAGTAAAGAAAATTTTAATAAATAAATAAATTCAGCATTTTCTTTGAAAAAAAAAAAAAGAGTGACAGAGTGTCTTTCATACAACACTGAAAAAGTGGACACCATAAAGCATTATCCTGGTGGCTCAGACCATAAAGAATCTGCCTGCAGTGAGGGAGACCCACATTCGATCCCTGGGTTGGGAAGATCCCCTGGAGAAGGGAATGGCAACACAGTCCACTATTCTTGCCCGGAGAATTCCATGGACAGAGGAGCTTGGTGGGCTACACAGTCCATGAGGTAGCAAAGAGTTAGACACAACTGACCGACTAACACTTCAGGTGAATAAGAGCACCCCCATGGATTCACTCTGCATTGATCTGAAGGCAATCCACTGAGTAAGATGCTGAGAATTTGAACTATTCCATACACTGAGGAACTGAAATTCACTTATGTGTGTATTTGTAAATGCTGCTTAACTTAGCAAAGCTACTGCATTTGCAAGTATTTTGCTACCAGAACTACCACACTTATAATTACTTATTTAAGCAATAATTTTGTTTTATCCCATGGAAAATTATTTAGATACTGCTTAAATGCTGATGGTTCAACCTTCTCACCTATGTAATAATGAGAATAGTGAGAAATTACTGTGTGCCTATTCTATTACTGGGACTTAAGACTCATATCATATATGACTAGGGGGCTTCCCTGGTAGCTGAGCTGGTAAAGAATCCACCTGCAATACAGGAGATCCCGGTTTGAATCCTAGGTTGGGAAGATCCCCCAGAGAAGGGATAGGCTACCCATTCTAGTATTCCTGAGCTTCCCTTGTGGTTCAGCTGGTAAAGTATCCATCTGCAATGTGGGAGACCTGGGTTCAATATACATGTAGAAGCAAAAAAAAAAAAAGGTAAAACAAAAGCAACAAATTAATAGGTAAAACTTGATTCTGCTACCTGCTAACTATGTTAGCAGGAGCACATTAGTTAATGTGCTGAGGCTCAGTATTCCTATTGCGATAATTTCACTTACCTTTATTTTTTAGTAAGGATTAAACTAGGTGATAAATATAAAGCACTTAATGCATCGCACATCCTATATCACTTAAATTATAAACTAAAATTATGAACAATAGTATTGTAATGTGACCCTCACAAAAATCTTATGTTATTATCTTTTATTTGCAGTTGAAGACCTTGAGGATCACAAATTGAAAACAGCATGTCCAAGCTCAAAGCTGTAAAAATGATACCTGATAAAATGGGACCATTTATACCTAGATCTGCTACATACCTTCCACTGCCCTTAAAACAATACTAAACATTGCTACAGAACAATATTAAAGCTATTTCAATGTAATGCTGAAAAAATGATCTATAAATTCTATGTGTCTACAGATAATGAGTAAAATAAATATGGAAAAATAATCTATATTCTGGTGACTCCAAATTTACATTTTTAGCCTGGCTTTCTACCTTGAACTTCAGATTTTTATGCAAGTGTTTCCATGACACCTCAGCTTGAATGTCTAATAATCATCTCAAAATTAAAATTCCTAAAATGGGACTCTGGATCTTAACCGTCTTCCAACCTCTACCATCTGCTGTGACAGTCTTTTCTATCTCTCTACTTGAAAATTTCATCACACCAGTTGCTCAAGCCAATACCTGTGAGTTATCTTTGATTTATCTCTTTATCCTACATTCCAATCAAAAAATCTGGTCAACTTTATCATCAAAATATATCAAGAATCCAATCACTCCCCACTTCCTAACTTAGCCCCCTAATTCCCTTTAAGTTCTTCTCAACACAGAAGTCAGAATGCTTCTCCTATCTCTTTGCAAGAAAAAGCCAAAGCCCTCAGAATAATCTATGAGGCCCTCCATCATCGGAGCACTCCCCCATCACTAACTAGCCTCAAATCATAATACAACTGACCCCTTGCTCATGCCACTCTAACCACACTGGTCTCTTCCATTTTCCACAAAGCACGCTTCTATTCAGAATCAGGCATCCCTTTGCCTTAAATACCCTCTTCTCAGTTATCCAGTAGGATCAAAATTATCCTTCTTCAAGTCGTTGTTCATACTTTTTCACTGATCCTCTCCCTGGCTACCTTATTTAAAAATGCAATCCCTTTAACCATACACACATCATTAATCCTCTTCTCTGTCTTATTGTCCTCCATAGTAGGATGTGTGTATGTATGTGTGTATAAAAAATATGTGTATGTAAAGATATATATGTGTGTGTATATGTATGTATATATATATGCATATGTGTGCATACATATGTGTATATGTGTGTGCATATATACGTATATATATATATATATATCTATGTGTCTATATATATACCATTCTCTGGGAATAAGTCTGGATAGGCTAGAACACAATAAAATATTTATTCACTCTCTCTCCTTACTAAAATTTCATCTTCATAAGGGTTTAAATGTGTGTCTCTTTTCTTAACTTCTTTATCCACAATGCCTAGAATAATAGCTGGAACATTACATGTGTTTAACAAACATCTGCTGAATGAACAAATACACAAGGGAAAGAGATGTTACAATGGTAAAATGATAATCCATTCTCCCTATTTTTCTACCCTTTTATATGAGCAATAATTGTATTTTAAATGCCATGTTTTCTTAAGTGATAGAACTTATTTTTGAGTTTCCATCACCATGCCTGTAATATTTCATTTATCTCTGTTTCCTTGTTTTGATTTTAGGAGCTCAGCTTTTGGCAAGCACTGGAAGAATCTAAAAATGTCCATTGTTTGAAAACAAACATTTAATGACAAATGTAGCAATAGCTAATGTTTTACTAGTAGTGGTAGCAAACAATCACTCATTGGAAGCCTTTTAGGAATAATGGATCATGACTAATTCTGCATTTTTGCTGTTTTTCCTAACCCTCAGAAAAACACCATGAAATGACCATAATTAACAGAGATGGAAATTGGGATTCAGAGATATTAGATAATGACCTCAAGATTTACAGAACTAGTAACTGAAATGTTGGAAAGTTAACGCTAACAAGTCCTTATCCATAGAGCTTCCAACATCTTTATCTCCAAATTAAAGTACAAGACATTGAAAACTATTTAATTTGTTCAATACATACTTGTTAACACAACTATCATATGTGTTGAACACAGGAGGACTGAACTTTTCTAGATACTACTACAGCAGTTTCAAAAATAATTCACAGTTCTCAAGTGAACGCCCCTTTTTTGAGCTAACAATACATTATTCTTTTTCTGCATTTTTTTTCCTGCTGCTAAAGGTTTTATAAGATAAGCAAGTCACTCTTTACACAGCCTGACTCTCTTTCTGAAGAATGTCTCACTACCTTGAAAAGGACTTATAATCACTTAGATATGTTTGCTGGACTCCTTAGGGAGGCTTTAAAATTCTGACATTTTGTGAAAGTGCAGAGTGTATTCCAAAAATATTGTTTGTTGGGGAAGCTGAGGACTTTTTTTTTTTATTTACCTATGGACGCATCATGGCTTTATAGCCTCACAGAGTGAAGAAATAGAAACGGAAAATGGCAAAAACAAAATAGAACCAAATAGTTGGAAAAACACCTTTCGTTTGTACAAAAGGAGATGGGGAAACTTTGAGAAAGGAAACTCCTTAAGAATTAATCAAAGTGGCTTAAGGAGAAATGATATTTATTGAGCACCTATTGCGTGACAAACCTTCTATAAAGTGCCTATGGATGTTTTATATCATGTCTTTGCAACAAATCATAGGTATGCATGTCATCTCCACTTTATTTCTTTTAGATATCAGCAATGATATTAAAAGAGTCTAATATCTTATTCAAAGTCAACTGCCTAAATAGCTCTTCATTTTGAAAAACACAAGCTTCCAGATTCAAGTATATTAATAAAATGCAGGAGAATGCTAAAGCTAAGAATATTGGTTACTTACATGATTTACCCTTTCCTCTTTTTTTTTTCAAATATTAGGAAGGTATTTTTTCCCTTTACAGCCTTCCTCCCCTAGTTATACTCTAGTCATAGTATTATAGGATTCTAGAGGAATGGGAAGTTGTTTAAAAGCAATCCTGGTGAAATTCCCCTCTTGTTGATCAAATATCATTTGCTTAACAATGATAAATTTTTCATTAACTTCAATTTATCATGCACATCCTGTCAAAGTTCTTTAAGTAAGCTAAGGCCCAGAGGAAGTAGCACATGCCACATTTATCATTTCACTAAGAACAACAACACAAACAGATAACTATGAAATATTGTTCTCCAACCTTGCACATTAGGTAACCCAAGACAATGATATCCAAGAGAGGTAAACTCTGACTGCTCCATGCTTATTGCCTTGTGAGGGTTTCCAGACCTCAGCGCCAAGAGGGAAGACCCAGTAAGAGCCCTCCTGGGGCTCCTTCTCACTGAACCGAAAGAATGGGGATGGCAGTTTGGGGGATGTGGTGCAAAGCCTAAAATTAAGATTCAATATTATGTGCCACCTACAAAGCCTGGTGAATCCAAAAGGGCCTCAAATGTTATAACCATAAGTTCCCCTTCCAACTCTGCTCTGGCAGATAAGGTCCCCCAGCCAAACAACCTTCTTTATGAGAGAGACCAGGCACAGTGTTTCCTTACTTTTGAGTAGTGGTTTTCAGTTTCCTGACAGCCCAAGGAATTATTAAACAAGCCAGTCACAGCCTCGTGCAACAACTGAGGTGGACACACCCCTTAGTACTTCAAAGCCATCTCCCAAAGTCTCTCACTGTTCACACTGTCCCTGAGGACCGCCCTGATATGGCCCACGTTGTGTGCTGTGCTGTCCTCCACTAAGCTCTAAGTATATGTGACTAATAACATCAGTATACATGACTACAGCTAATCTCATTTATCCAGTATTGTGTTTCATGCATTTGGCTACTTCCATAATTCTAGGATGGAAATCCCTTCCTCATCAATGAGGTAAACAGAAGGTGATTAAAAGAAGGAGGTCAAGATGGGAAAGGTTTGCAGATCAAAATATTAAGAGAGACAGGATCTGCACAGAAATAAAACAAAGGAGCTCAGTAGAGCATCTCCTCAAGTCTTCAACTTATGGCTGATAAACATGTGTAAGAGAAATTACTTGAGGGTGGGAAAAGTATCATGCAATCAAAAGGGGGAAAAATCCTTATAATTCACATTAAAAAAAATAAGGTACTTAGAAAATTCGGCAGTATCTCAGTAGTGGGACAAAGTTAGATGTAGGTTAGTCTAATCTAATGCTACTAAACGTAGCTTAGAAGTCATCTCAAGAGGATTTCTGAGTAACATAATTGTGTTCTAGAATGAAACTCAAGAATATTTACAGACATACAAAAATATTCAGCAGCAATCTGGCATTCCATGAAAAACTACAAAGTAAGCAAAAATAATCAGAAAGTATGACCCATAAGGAAGAGAAAAATTAGTCAATAAAACAGACTGAAAAATGACCCAGATAATAGAATTAGTGAATAAAGACATTAAATTGTTACTGTTAGAGTTCTATATTTCAAGACAAATGGCAAAATAGTAAACACATTAAATAGAGAGACATGAATGATACAAAAAATAAACTGAACTTCAGATATGAAAATTAAAATGCCTGACATGAAACATACTTCCTTGGATTAAAAACAGAGGAAGTGCTTCAGAAGAAAAGATTGGTGGACTTGAGTACACAGCAATAAAATCTACCCAAAATGAAACAGTGTGTGAAGACTGTGAAAAAAGTGAATGTATCATCGGTAAGCTGGGGGACAACTTCGAGTGGACTATCACATGTATAACTGGAATCAAAGAAAAACAGCTCAGGGCAGGAAGCAGAAGAAGAAAATAGATTGGAGGAAATAACAGCTGAAATGTTTCCAGGTTGATGAAAACTATAATTCCACAGATCCAAGAAGCTCAATGAATTCCAAGTACAGAAAACATGAGGGAAACAACACAAAAGCACATCTTAAATTGCTTAACAACAATGCTAAATTCTTAAAAACAGCTGGGGAAAAGTGGTATGTTTTGAATATCCCCTAAATGACATCGGAGACAGTATCTCTCCCCGCCTTTAGCATCAGTCTGTTTCATCCGAGATAATTTAGTAAATGCTCATCCCATAGGACTGCTGTGGGGAGAGGAAAAGAGAGAATAAAGAATGATAGATTTTTCATCAGAAACAATGCAAGTCAGAAGAAAGTGGAGCAACTACTCTACTAAAAGAAAACACTGTCAACCTAGAATTGACAACAGAGTAAAATAAGTCTTCAAAAATGAAGATGAAATACTTTCTCAGATATCTAAGGCTAAAAGAATTCATCACCAACAGACCTGCACTGTAAGAAATGCTAAATGGTCCTTCATGCAGAAGGAAAATAATACCTGATGGAAACAGTTATCTACATAAAGCAATTAAGGACACCAGACATTATAAATATACTTTCTCTTTCTATCCTCTGTAAAATTACTTGAATGTGTGTAGTAAAAATAAAAGAAATGTAATGGGAGGTTTATAATATACTTATAAGTGTATAACAGTAATATTACAAAGGCCAGTAAAGAAAGCAACAGAAGTACACCACAGCAAGATCTTATGCTATACATGAAGTCATATAATATTTAAGTTAAAGACAGCTAAGTTAAGAAACGATGGAGACTTATCAGAAGAATACAGGAATAAACTGATGGGGTTCCCATTCTGGGAGAATGTGAACATCAAAATAAATCATAATTATATTAGATTATAATCTATTGAATAGATTTAGGACTCCATGAGCCTCTGCAGATACAATAAATAGACAAATAAGGAAGAGGAGAAAGCTCTAAATTCCATACTTTCCTGATATATAAGGTAGTTTTTTTCATCAATCATATTTATAGTGTTCTGTAGACCCAGTCTAAATTCCACTTTCTATTATAAACTGGTAAACCAGTTCAAAAAAAAATGAAAGGCTCCTTAAACTATACAGACAGCATACTTGATTGAAGGCATGAAATAAAACCTCCTTTATCTATATTTGGACTTTTCTGTGTTATTGCTTTTATTGATTCAGAAACACAATTTGATTTTTCATTTGCTTATACATTTCTTGCCTAAATCTTTTTGTAATCTTCATGAAAATGTCTGTTTTTATGATATGTTTAGTCTAGCTCTTAAGTCCAATGGGAATAAAAGCATACAGTTTTGATAAACACTCAATTGATTCTCTGAACTTTTCAAATGTAGCTATGTGCTCAATGGTACTATTGAAATTGATCTATTTGGGTTTTTAAAATCCCAAAATAAATGCTTATATGTGAAACCACCATATATGTTCTCTCTCTACTGCACAATTGCATAGATCCTATTTACTGTTACATCTCAAAAATAAAATAAAATTACTCCTCTTTCATGATTAGCTGGAGAAGGCAATGGCAACCCACTCCAGTACTCTCACTTGGTAAACCCCATGGACAGAGGAGCCTGGTAGGCTGCAGTCCATGGGGTCTCTGAGAGTTGGACACAACAGAACGACTTCACTTTCACTTTTCACTTTCCTGCATTGGAGAAGGAAATGGCAACCCACTCCAGTGTTCTTGCCTGGAGAATCCCAAGGATGGGGGAGCCTGGTAGGCTGCTATCTATGGGGTTGCACAGAGTTGGACACAACTGAGGTGACTTAGCAGCAGCAGCAGCATGATTAGCTATGGAAATAAGATAGAAAAGTCTTTAGAGATTCTCTTTTTCTTTATATCTAATATTACAAAATATCTGCAAAAAAGGCAATTCTAGTAAAATACAACAACAAAAAGCTGTAGACAATAGAGCCTTATCGTATAGGTACATATAATAAGCCTCAGATATGCATGTTTGGGAAAAAAGAAAAAAATCTAAAAGGTAAAAAATGACAGTAGAAGAACTCTTTCTCCTTCCTTTCTTATTTTTGTTGTTGTTGTTTAATCACTAAGTCATGTCCAACTCTTTTGCAATCCCATGGACTGTAACCTGCCAGGCTCCTCTGTCCCATGGGATTTCTTAGGCAAGACTACTGGAGTGGATTGCCATTTCCTTCTCCAGAAGATCTTTCCTACCCAGGGATTGAACCCACATCTCCTACATTGGGAGGCTGATTCTTTACCACTGAGCCACCAGGGAGGCCCTCCTTCCTTCTTTACATCCTATTTATTGAGTGTCAAATATGTGCCAGTGAAATGGAGCTGGACCAAAATGAAGGGTCCTTGTCCCCTCCCCTCCATGCCCTTAGCCTGTCTTTTTTCTGTGGAAAAACTTAAGCCAAAGAATAAGTTTAATCAGAGAAGTAATAAAAATGTAGAAACTAAGGAAAACAGTCAGAGAAGAACAAATAATAATAATGAAGTAGTCATTAAGCATAGTCAAGGACCTTAGCTCCTTCTCAAGGGCTGTAGAGAATAGTCTGAGCCGTATCCTGTGGGCTGTTTTGCAGGCATTGAAACCTGCACCACATGGAAGAAGCCAAGTACACAATGACCATGCCGTAGCCGTGACACGAGCTGGCCCACTTCTGAGACACGGCCTCAGGAAATGGAAACCAACCAACCCTGGAATTAAAGGCTACCTGGCCAGAYSATCARTGACCAATTTCAAGCTGTCAGAGCTGACTGTGATACTTCTGCATGTGGCCCCTCCCTCAGCCTATAACAGGTCTTGCCCACTCAGGGCAGGGGGTGGCAGGGAGAGTTGTCCTGTGCACAGGCATCTGCCCTCCCCCTTGCTTGCTGGGATCCAAGATGAAGCAAACTCCTTTCCGCCAGCCTGGTCTCTCTATTGGCTTTTGAGTGACAAGCAACCAGATCTCACTTTTGGTTACACCATACCTGTTCTAGGTTAAAATGCAAACTCCTTACAGTCAAGGATCATATGCTGACCACTACTGTCTCACCTTAAAAAAATTCCAGTGATGTTTAATTGCCTGGATTAAATATAGGTTATCTTTCTTAAAATAAAACTATAAAAATTGCTAAAGAGTACTCTAGGTGATGAGACTAACACTTAATAATAGTGTTACTAAAATAATTAAGAATGACTTTTTATGAAGGTTTTAATAAATACTGTTTCTGGTATTTATGTATAGACAATTATTAGATATAACTTTGAAAATTATCTTCAGATCATAAGAGAACTCATGGGGCTTCCCTGGTAGCTCAGAGGGTAAAGGGTCTGCCTGCAATGCAGGAGACTCTGGTTCGATCCCTGGGTCAGGAAGATCCCCTGGTGAAGGAAATGGAAACCCACTCCAGTACTCTTGCCTGAAGAATCCCATGGACAGAGAAGCCTAGTGGGCTACAGTCCATGGGGTCACAAAGAGTGGGACACAACTGAGCGACTTCACTTTCACTTTCACTTTCAATAAGAGAACTCAAAGAGACTCTTAGAAAGAATTGGCAGTAATCTATGTTTCCTTAGGGGGGAAAAAATTACCTGGTTTTCTCCCTATATATATTTTCAAATGAAATTGCAGAGAATAAAGACATATTGTTGTCTGAACCAAGAACTTGAGCATTTTCAAGTATAAAATTTATTATAGGTGCTGTCAAAAAACAACTCTGTAACTATATGATAGATAAAGGGAAAAAGAACATTTATATTTCCTTAGTTTGTCTTTTGACTGTAAAATCACCTAATCTCTCCTTCCTGAAAAAAATGCAAATATATATCTACATGCTCAGTGTTTTAAAGCTTTTTTAAAAACAGAATGAAAGATCAACACAGTTAACTTAGTCACAATAAGCAATAAAATCCTAGAAAATATATATTGAATTTTTCCAGATGAAATCATCACTAACCTTTTGATAAATGTCATTTGCTCCTGAAAATAAAAGTTTTCTAAGCCAAAAATATTATTTTATTTATTTTGTTATTATCTAGTAAATATGTTATCAAAATGCTAACATTACAATTAAAAATAACAACTGTCCAACAGACAATGCAGAAATACAAAGGGTTATAAGACTATTATGAACAACTATATGGCAATAAAATAACCTGGAAGAAACGGACAGATTCTTAGCAAAGTTCAATCTTCCAAGACTGAACCAGGAAGAAATAGAAATTATGAACAACCAATTACAAGAACTGAAATGAAAACTGTGATCAAAAATCTCCCCCAAAACAAAAGCCCAGGACCAGATGGCTTCACAGGTGAATTCTATGAAACATTCAGAGAAGAGCTAATGCCTATCCTTCTAAAACTCTTTCAAAAAATTGCAGAGGAAGGAACATTTCCAAACTCATTCTACAAGGCCACCATCACCTTGTTATCAAAACCAGACAAAGATAACACAAAAAAAGAAAACTACAGGCCAATGTCACTGATGAACACAGATACAAAAATACTCCATAAAATTCTAGCAAACGGAATTCAACAGCACATTAAAAAGCTCATACACCATGATTAAGTTGGGTTTATTCCAGGGATGCAAGGATTCTTCAATATACACAAATCAATCAATGTAATACACCCTACTAATAAATTGAAAGATAGAAACCATATGATCATCTCAATAGATGCAGCAAAAGCCTTTGACAAAATTCAGCACCCATTTATGATTAAAACTCTTCAAAAAATGGGCATAGAAGGAACTTACCTCAACATAGTAAAGGCCATATATGATAAGCCCACAGCAAATATTATTTTCAGTGGTGAAAAACTGAAAGTATCCCCCTAAGATCAGGAACAAGACAAGGGTGTCCACTCTCACCACTATTATTCAACATACTTTTGGAAGTCCTATGGAAGCAATCAGAGAAGAATAAGAAATAAAAGGAATCCAGATTGGAAAAGAAGTTCTCACTGTTTGCAGATGACATGATACTATACATAAAACACCCTAAAGATACTATCAGAAAATTACTAGAGCTAATCAGTGAATTTATCAAGGTCACAAGATACAAAATAAATACACAGAAATCACTTGCATTCCTATATACTAACAACGAAAAATCAGAAAGAGAAATTAAGGAATCAATCCCATTCACCACTGCAAGAAAAAGAATAAAATATCTAGGAATAATCCTACTTAAGGAGACAAAAGAACTGTATAGAAAAAATTATAAGACACTGATGAAAGAAATCAAAGATGACATAAACAGATGGAGAGATATTCCATGTTCCTGGGTAGGAAAAAGTCAATATTGCAAAAATGTCTATACTACCAAATGCAATCTACAGATTCAGTGCAATCCCTATCAAATTAACAATGGCATTTTTCACCGAACTAAAACAAAAAATTTCACAATTCATATGGAAACACAATGACCTCAAATAGCCAAAGCAGTCTTGAGAAAGAAGAATGCAGCTGGAGGAATCAAGCTTCCTGACTTCAAGTTTTTTTTTTTTTTTCCTCAGCTATTTTTTTTATTTTTAAGTATTTTTTTTTATTAGTTTTGCCAAACAATGACATGATATCACCATGGGTTTACATATGCTCCCCCTCCAGAACCCCCCTCCCTCCTCCCTTCCCCCGGGAAATCTCATTGCACCAGTCCCAAGCATCAATCCTGGGCCGGCTATTGCTTAGACATATGATAATTAACATGTTTCAATGTCATTCTCCCATATCATCCCACCCTTTCCCTCATCCACAGAGGCCACGAGTCTATTCTATACATCTGCATTCCTTTTGTTGTCTCGCATGTTGGGTTCTCGTTACCGTCTATCTAAATTCCATATATATGCGTTAATATACTGTATTGTTGTTTTTGCTTCTGGCTTACTTCACTCTGGATAATGGGCTCCAGTTTTGTCCATCTGAGTAGAACTGATTCAAATGAATTTTTCCTTAATGCTGAGTAATATTCCATTGTGTATATGTACCACAGCTTTCTTATCCATTCGTCCGTTGATGGGCATCTAGGTTGCTTCCATGTCCTGGCTATTGTAAATAAAGCAGCGATGAACATTGGGGTACACGTGTCTCTTTCAATTCTGGTTTCCTCGGTGTATATGCCCAACAGTGGGATTGCTGGGTCATATGGCAGGACTATTTGCAGTTTTTTAAGGAACCTCCACACTGTTTTCCATAGTGGCTGTACTAGTTTGCAATTCAAGTTTTACTACAAAGCTACAGTCATCAAGACAGTATCGTACTGGCACAAAAACAGAAATACAGATAAATGGAACAAGATAGAAAGCCCAGAAATAAACCCATGCAACCCATGTACCTTATTTTTGACAAAGGAGGCAAAAATATACAATGGGCAAAGACAGCCTCTTCAATAAATGGTGCTAGGAAAATTGGACAGCTACATGTAAAAGAATGAAATCAGAACACTTCCTAACACAATACAAAAAGATACATTCAAAATGGATTAAAGACCTAAATATAAGATCAGAAACTATAAAACTCTCACCTCACACTAGTCAGAATGGCCATCATGAAAAAGTCTACAAATAATAAATGCTAGAGAGGGTGTGGAGAAAAGGGAACCCTCTTGCACGGTTGGTGGGAATGTAAACTCATACAGCCACCATGGAAGATGGTATGCTGCTGCTGCTGCTGCTGCTAAGTCACCCCAGTTGTGTCCAACCCTGTGCGACCCCATAGACGACAGCCCACCAGGCTCTTATGTTGCTGGGGTTCTCCAGGCAAGAACACTGGAGTGGGTTGCCATTTCCTTCTCCAATGCATGAAAGGGAAAATTGAAAGGGAAGTCGCTCAGTCCTGTCTGACTCTTGGCGACACCATGGACTGCAGCCTACCAGACTCCTCCATCCATGGGATTTTCCAGGCAAGAGTACTGGAGGGAAGAGAGTATGGAGATTCTTTAAAAAAAAAATAGAAATAAAATCACCATATTACCCAGCAATCCCACTCCTAGGTACGTACCATGAGAAAATCAAAATTGAAAAAAACACATGCACCCCAATGTTCATCGTGCCACTATTACAATCGCTAGAACATGGAGGCAGCCTAGATGTCCATGGACAGATGAATGGATAAAGAAGTTATGGTACATATACACAATGGAATATTACTCAGCCATTAAAAGGAATATGCATTTGAGTCAGTTCTAATGAGGTAGATATATCTAGGGCCTATTATACAGAGTGAAGTAAGTCAGAAAGAGAAAGATAAACATTGTATATATATGGAATCTAGAAAGACGGTACTGAATAATCAACTTGCAGGGCAGCAATGGAGAAACAGACAGAGAGAACAGACTTATGGATACGGGAAGAGGGGGTAAGAGGGTGAGATGTATGGAGAGAGTAGAGTAACGTGGAAACTTATATTACCATACATAAAATAGATAGCCAACAGAGGATGAGATGGCTGGATGGTACCACCAACTTGACGGACATGAGTTTGGGTAAACTCCGGGAGTTGGTGATGGACAGGGATGCCTGGTGTGCTGCGATTCAGGGGGTCGCAAAGAGTCGGACACAACTGAGCAACTGAACTGAACTGAACAGGAATTTGCTGTTTGTCTCAGAGAACTCAAACAGGGGCTTTGTATCAACCTAGAGGGGTGGGATGGGGAGGGAGATGGAAGAGAGGTTGAAGAGGGAGAGGATATATGTACACCTATGGCTGATTTATGTTGAGGTTTAACAGAAAACAACAAAATTCTGCAAAGCAAGTATCCTCCAAATAAAAATAAATTGAAAAAAATAACAACAACCAAAAAATAACTAATCCAAAAACCTCATGTTGGACTCCAGGATTATTTCAAAAAGCAATATAAGCTAAAAATAAAAAATCAACTAAAAGAAAGAGTGTTTAATTATCAAACTCCATATAATAAATGAAGATGTATAAAAGATCATAAAAAAATTTAAAAATGATATTTGTCTCTTTTTAAGTAATATAGAAAAATCATACAAGTTGTGAATTGTATGCTAGTTTCTGGGGCCTAGATAGACTAGTGGACTTTGTGGATGAGGGTAAGGGCGGGATGATATGGGAGAAGGGCATTGAAACAAGTTAATTATCATATGTCTAACCAATCGCCAGCCCAGGATTGATGCTCGGGGCTGGTGCAACGAGATTTCCCGTGGGGGAGGGAGGAGGGAGGGGGGTTCTGGAGGGGAAGCATATGTAAACCCATGGTGATATCATGACATTGTATGGCAAAAACAATTTAAAAAAAATGAAAAAAAAATAAGAACATTATTATGATCAAAATATGCATGCATACAGTTTGAAATGTCCATAGAATGAAGCCCAAATTTAGCTTTCCCAGCCAACAGAACAATAGAAGAGAGAAGGAAGAAGGCAGATGGACCCCAAAAGGCCTGGGAAGAATAGATGAGAAGCATACTTTATAGTTAAACATAGAATTGTAGAAGAATAACACTTACATGATAATAGTCTTAAGACTATACTTTTCATCATGAAGTGGAATCATCCAGATCAACTATCTGTAAGTGTGATTACCAAACTAGCATCTCACTGAGCACTACTTAGACTGTGTTGACTAAATACTTGAGCAAGAAAATCACTGTATGTAGGTGTTCATTCTGGGATTAAGGAGTTAGGTTTTTGTTGTTTAGTCACTAAGTCACTAACTCTTTTCCAACCCCATAGACTGTAGTCTGCCAGAGTCCTCTGTCCACTGAATTCCCCAGGCAAGAATACCAGAGTGGGTTGTCATTTCTTTCTCCAGAGGATATTCCTGACAACCCACATCTCCTACATTGCAGGCAGATTCTCTACCACTGAGCCACCTGAGAAGCCAAGGAGTTATGTAAGAGAGCTAAATTTGAGTAATTCTTGATTAGACTAAATAGAAAATTCTCAGAAATAACCCTATCCAGGTCCATTAGAATAAATACAAAGTATCTATTTTAGTCTTTCTTCTTCTTTTCAATGTGTCCCAAAGTATTGTGCTGCCCTGCTGTGGACTCCAACTGGTTTCTCTCATGCCTCAGAATCCTTACTAGCATTACTCAGCATTACTACTACATAATTACTAGCATTACTAGCATTACTCAGTTCTGATCAAACAACTGATCAAAATATTCAAGTACGAAATGCTTACCAATTGACTGTTACCCAAGTCAGCTCCACCACTCACCACTATGGATTTTTCCTCTCTAGTGATTTCAACTCTACTTGCACATGAAAATCAAATGAGCTCTTAAAACTAATATTGCCTGAGCCCCATCTCAGGCTATTAAATCAGAATCTATGAGAGTGGGGCTCCACTATGTCTTTTTAAAAGCTCCCTAGGCAGTTATAATGTGCAGTCAAAGTTTAGACCTACTGCTTTAACCTGATTGCCATACTCAGCATCTTTTCTCTCTCTCTCTCTGCCATGCTACAGTGATCATAATATTTATATACAACTCTTCCAGTGTCAATTGCCATTTGCTAAGTAAACACCAGCTAAGAAAGAGGGTCCCCCTGAAAGAAACACATGGGTATCATGATATGTCAAGTATGTATGTATGTAACATTACCTCTGTCAAGGTTTTTTTTTTAATTTATATAATATATTCATATACTATAGATATTGATCTAGCTATACATTTGAACATGACTCTGGGTCACTGAGAGATCCTCTACTTCAGACAAGAGTTACCTCCTTTCAGGTGACCTGAAAAAAAAAAGTGTCCTTTTCCAAAAATGCTCCCAGGAAATTTCTATAGATATGTTCCTGATAGAGGCTTAAATGGTGCTATTTTGTCATAACTGGAAAGAATTCTGCCTAGCAAGAATACTAGAGTAGGTAGCCATTCCCTTCTCCAGGAGATCTTCCTGATTCAAGGATAGAACCTGGGTTTCCTACATTGCAGGCAGATTCTTTACTGTCTGAGCCATGAGGGAAGCCTTCAGTACACACTTTAAGGGGTAGAGAATCCTTCACTGTAATCCTCTCTATTAAGGAAAAAAAGTTTTGTGATAGGGTTACTTATTGTTATAATTTTTGTTATTATTAGACTAGAGATACCGAAAATATTTTTAAATGCATTAATAGTATCACCAACTTAAAAAATACACATGCAGTTTTCCCTGGTGGCTCCACGTCAAGAACCACCTGCCAATGCATGACACATGGGTTCAATCCCTGGTCCAGGAAGATGCCACATGCCATGGAGCAATTAAGCCTGTGCACCACAACTATTAAGCCTGTGTTCCAGAGCCAGAGAGCTGAAAACACTGAGCCCACATGCCACAACTACTGAAGCCTGCCCATCTAGAGCCCCTAATCTGCAACAACAGAAGCCACTGCAATGAGAAGCCCGTGCACCACAATCAAACAGTAGCCCCTGCTCTCCACAACTAGAGAAAACCTGTGCCCAGCAACAAAGACCCAGCGCAGCCAAAATAAATAAACAGAAGTGCAGCCAAAATAAATAAAAAGAAACATATATGCAAGATGTATTTGAAAATGTAACAATTGTAACACAAAACCAAAGCAACTTAAAATATATTTTGAAAAAAAAGTTACATGGATAGAAAACTTATAATGATAAATGCCACTTTGACAAGAACCACTCCCACCCCGCCCCGAGTTCTAGTTCCCTGCTCTGGGTGTAGTCTGAGTGTGTATTTTTTCAAAACAATTTCCTATGCATTTACAAATATATGCAAGCATATAGTTGCACTATTTAGAACACAATTTTTAAACTCTTCCTCATTTGCTTCTTGTGATTTCTATCTGGTCAGCGCCAACATGCTGAGAGACCCTGTGCCTCTGGATCTTCCTAGTGCTCATTGTTGGAGTAGTAAAACGTGCCCCAAAAATGTGCCATAAGCCCACAAGCAAGCATAAACTGAGATGACACCCCAAAGGGATTCACCAAAATTCACCACCATTTCACTTCTTCAGGTAATGTCTGAACGCTTTTAATAGGACATGGATTATTAAGGCGATGGGAGGGCAGATGTCCATTGTGAAGAGACAACAAAATAACTTCAAAGAAAACTCTCTGGAGCTAGGACAATCAATAAAACATCACATTGATGGTCCCATTATATTGATTTCCGAGACTGTCTGGGCAAGACCACACCCTGCCTTCTCCATAGGACTCGAGGGGGAACGGACAACCACCTGACCCATTACATGGAGGCAGGAGGTGTGGAAGGACTGGTATTCCTCAGGGCAGGTTCCTCAGTCTGTGGCCCAGGACCCACCTAGACATTACGAACAGCTGATGCTTGTTTACACCGTGCAGGCTCCTGGGTCTAATTTCAGACCAAGCCTCCAGCACCGTCCCTGGCGTTAGGACGGCACCACCGTAGGAAAACCCAGAACTCACCGCTTCCCACAAACACACCGAACCTGCGGCTACACAGACAGAGAGCCACGTCCTCCAGGTAAGACGCAAACACACCCCGGAGCCTGAGTGACTCCCACACCTCCAGCCAACGAGGGAAGGCCCCGCGGACGCAGCCCGAGGGCCCGAGGCGCAACCTCGCCGGGAACGCCACCTGCCGAGGGCCGCCACCGACCTGCACTACGAGGGAATCCCAGCTCCGAGGGAACTCGAATTCCGAGCCCCTTCCTGAGAGAAAAAGGGTTTCGACCCCGACTTTTGATACCTGTACCTGAGAGACAAGCTCCCCAAACCCTGTCCGACGCTGCGACCCATGGACTGTAGCCCACCAGGCTCCTCTGTCTATGGGGTTCGCTAGGCAAGAATACTGGAGTGGGCTGCCATTTCCTTCTCCAATGAACCATATTAAATGCTCCCCCCACCAAAAAACTAAAATAAAATACTTCCTCTTGTTGGACTCAAAGCTTTCAATCTTCGTCAATAGTTCTGAGAACAGCTCACATTCTTAAGTGTAAAGAAACTGGGAAAAAAAGATGTAGATACAAAAATCATTGGGACACAATTTCTTTACGTTCTGCTGCGGGAACCTAGTGTACTGGGTATGTTAAGTTTCCCTGCGAGAATCGTGTAAATACGGACGTAACACAGGTCTTTCCCATTTTTCTGACTCACTTGATCATCTAGGCGAAACCTACAGAATATTATCCACAAGGTTTAACAGACTTGTAGGACTGGATCCATTTGTTCTTGCCACCTTGAGAAAGGCTAGGCTTTATAACCGGCAGTCTATTATTCCCTGGTATAGCCCTCCTGGCTCCCCCGACTTGCTCATTTGCCTGGTTGTCCTCTGTGTCGACTGCCAGCAACTTTTGTCTTTTTTGGCCGTGCAGCATGTGAGATCTTAGTTCCCCCATCAGGGAATGAAGGGAATGAACCTGGGCCCTCCAATGGACAACCAGGGAATTCCCAAACTGCCAACAACTGATGAAAGAAGCTCTCTTTAAGGGAGGAGCTATTTTTCCTAATTGCAAATTGTTGCACTGTACATTGTCAAATAAAATAGTTTGTGCTCTTAAAATACAAGGCTTCTCTCAGACTCCTGGTGCATCACACCCTCTCCAGCTTCCCCAGCCTAGCTCACCTACCCCTGCACTGATCCCAGGCCCGTCCTCCTCTCATCGATGTCCTCTACCTATTTGTGCCCTCCTCCCACTTCTCCTTTCTTCCCTCCTATTTGCCCCACCTCCCTTCTCCCCCTACCTGCTGCCCCTTGCCCAAGCTGAGGGGCCCAAGTACCTCTGACCCATCCTCTCCCTGCAATGTGGTGCAATATATGATGCTCCAGAATCGGCCGCCATGTGCACTTTGCCTGATACGTTTGAGCCCTGCTAGAAGAGTTTCTACATCAGGCCCATCAACCGCACCCAGATAAGATCCTGATGCTGGAAGCACTGACCAACCCGGCATAGGAGACTAACATCCATATTTCCCTACAGGAATTCCAAGCCTACATTCTCAGCACAGACAAGGACTTTACTGCAGCCACAGTCCCAGACACTGGACACCTAACATAGGCCAAATAGGTGACATCTGCCTCAATGACCTGATGCAGCTACTATCCTACTGTGATAAGCTCATGGTCACAGAGTCAGTGGTCATCATGAAGAAACTGCTGCAGATGCACCCAGCACGGCCTGTGATCCTCAAACACTTGGCAAAGCTCACAGAGAACATCCAGGTGCCCATGGCCTGAGCCAGCATCCTGTGGCTCATGGGTGAGTACTGTGAGCATGTTCCTAGGATTACATCTGACATCCTGGGATTAACAGCCAAGTTGTTCAAGCTGCAAGTTCTCATCAACCTGGTGGCCAAGCTTTAACTAACCAACTCTAAGCAGATCACAACTGCTGACCCTGCCTGTACTGAGTCTGGCCAAGTGTAATAAGAACTGTGATATCAGAGACCAAGTTCACTTCACCCAGCAATTTGTGGCCCCTTTGGAGTAGTGTGGGGCCCTCAGCCAACATGCCAAGGTGCTCTTCCTAGCACTCAAACTAGTCCCAGTCTTGGAATCATCCTTCAAAGACCAGGACCACTTCCTGATGGACTTATTGTCTCATCTGCTCCATGCCATGGCCATGAGCTACCAAGAGCTCCCGGACTGTCCAGAGGAAGCCCCAGATCCATCTGTGCACAACTTGGAGGTACCTGAATGGATCACGAGATCAAATCAGTAGAAAAGGAAGGAGAAACCTTTCTGCTCAGACTCTGAGGGGGAGTCAGTGCTCATAGAGTCTGTAAGCATCGACCCCCAGTTTGAGAGTGAATCACACAATAAGAGCAGCAGCAAAAGCAGCTCCTGGGAGTCCAGCCATGAGTCGAGTACTAAAGACCAGGATTGAGGATGAGGAAAGGGGAAGGGCAGCGGGAGTGATCAGAGTGAGGAGAATTCTTCTTGGATGATGGCAACAATTCCAGCAATAGCTAATCAGAGTCAGAGATGACAGCAGAGTCTGAGGAAGAGCAGATGAATCCTGCCTCCTAGAGGAAAACTAAAAAACAAACAAAAATCCAGTGGCAAAAGTGCCCCAGCAGCCAGTATCTCTCTGCTTGATCTAAAGGACTTGGTCCCTCCCAGTGCCTGGCCCATCTCTCCTCCCATGGTTGTGTCCAGCACTCTGGCTGCTGACCTAGAGGACCTGACACTCATAGACTCCCCCCTGGTTCCTTCACTCCTGATTCCAATATCTGCTGTTGGGAGGCAGGAGCTGCTGCCCCCTCTTAACTGGGGAGGGGCTATTTGTGAGCTACACCCTCAGCAGCCAGCAGACTCTCACGGGGTGACTGAACACATCCACTTTTCCATCAACCATCAGCATTCTGAAATTGAACACCTACTGCTGAGAGCATCTGCAACTGCTATAATGGGCATTAACTTCTGTGACTCAACCTAGGTGGCCAAGCTTCCAGCTTCAAACCCAAATCTGACAATCTCCATCCAGCCACAGGGGAGCTGATAGTCCCACCACCAGCTGGGTTGTGTCCCTTGTGGGGCATGTGGTGGGTACCGGTTTGCAGGAAGGACACTGACCAGTGGGAGCCTAGTCCTGCTGATCCTTTAATACCCCGCCCACTCAAGCTGCCCAGCTGATGGTCAATAATGAGAAGACAATGATGGACACCATGCTGGTGATGGACGTGTTGCAGGCTCTGACGCAATGATTCCCAAATGCTATGACATCTTTGTTCCCTACCTGTCTCTCCCTCATGGAATCTGGGCTATTAGCCAACCCCCTCCTCTGTTTCTCTCTCTCTCTCTCACACACACACACATATCAAACTCCTTAGGCTGGATAGATAGAATCCACTGTGTCCTCTGTCCCTCTGGCATTACCAAACACCCCCTCTGCCCCAATCCTCCTCCCCATAGGTTCCTTAGTGAGCTGTGCAGAAGGCAATAACAGATGTTCCTTTCAGTCCTCCTATTTTTTTCTGTAGCTATTATAGTAGTAAAATCTCAATAAAAAGGCTTCTCCTTAATGTATGCTAGAAAACAATTTATATAATACATATGATGAATATTAAGTAGACTTATTGTGGTGATCATTTGCAATATATGTAAATATCAAATCATAATTGTGTGCACCTGAAACTAATACAATGTCATATATCAATTATGTTAATACTCAATAACAAATAAAATTCATATTTCTGGACTACAGTCCAGAACGTTAGATCAGAATATCTAGATGTGAGCCCAAAAGTGAAAGTGTTAGTTGCTCAGTCGTGTCCAACTCTGCGACCCCATGAACTGTAGCTAGCCCTCCAAGCTCCTCTGTCCATGCGATTCTCCAAGCAAGAATACTAGAGGGGGTTGCCATTCCTTTCTCTAGGGGATCTTCTAGACCCAGGGATAAAACCCTGGTTTCCCACATTGTAGGCAGATTCTTTACTGTCTGAGCCAACAAGGAAGCCCTAGATGTGAGTCTAGATATCTTCATTTAAAAAGTGTCTGACATAATTTTATAACATATTCGAGTTTAAACCTGTGAAGTATGCTGTAGATGCCTCTTGTTTTTAGCAGCACCCCCCCCCCTTTTCTGCCCTGGGCTCTTTCACATGGGACCAGCCCTTCAGAAAGAACCTTCATAAATTGGGATTGAGGTGCCAGAAGAAACTAGGATAAAACCTGTCCATTCTACACTAGCTAGTTTATAACAATTAACCAAATGAGTACCTAATAAGACACATTCAGGAGAGGCAATCCTGGAAACTCAAAGAAAAGTGGAATTTCTGACCATAAAGAGTTTATAATCTGACAGGAGACAAAGTTAGACGTTAAAAGTATGTGAGGAGATAGAAAAATCTAATCATCCTAATTACTTGGGTAATTGTTTTGACTTTCTTTTCTATTTTGACTCTAGAGAGAAGATCTGAATAGAGTCTTCTAACCTCTAGTCTAGGATTTTCTATTAAATATCTTAAGTGAATCACTGTAAAATGGTCTAGACTTTCTAGTATCTTGTCAAGAAACTTCTTTTGATTTACTCTATGCATTTTTTTTTTCTCCTTGCAGGGCACATCTTTCTGAAGGTGAACACCTATTGCAATTGTGGAGTATGATGCCTGAAAGTGAAAGTCCCTCAGTCGCGTCTGACTCTGCAACTCATGGACTACAAAGTCCATGGTATTCTCCAGGCCAGAATACTGGAGTGGGTAGCCTTTCTTCTCCAGGGCATCTTCCCGACCCAGGGATAGAATCTGGGTCTCCTGCATTGCCGGTGGATTCTTTACCAGCTGAGCCACAAGGGAAGTCAAAACCACAGTATATATGGAACTTTAAAGTATGTCTAATTTCAGATATCTTGGATTATTTCTCATATTATTGAAAATTCCATCACTTTGAAATCTCCTACTGGTTTTGCACTCAAAGGTAATAAAAGACACCTTTCATTCATTCCTTCCAAGTCATAAACTGAGAGTCATCTATATCTTTGGATATTGAAGATAATTAAAACTTGCTGCCTGTTCTTGTGGAGCACGGCCTAAAAGAAAAGGCAGGTATATAAATGACCATGTAAATTAATTTTGGGGGAAAATTATCTAATCTATCTGTCTATCTACCTCTCTATATAAAATTGCCTTGGAGAATAAATCTTTTAATTTTGGGGGAAAAAAACTATCTATCTGTCTATGTATCTATATAAAATCACCTTGGAGAATACATCTTATCCCCTGTGCTTGGCAGATAATGATAATTTTAGAATGCATGAAAAGATGAAATTACTATACTGAAAGTAGTTCCCTATAAGTTGGGCGGGGTGGGGTGGGGGAGAGCACACATTTTAAGCCATGGGGGATATGGGCAGGTGACAGATAAGGCAAGGAATCTTATTTTAGCAATGGAGAGGTAAAGAACCTATAATGATCTATTTTGTAAAAGGAGTGTGCTCCTTAAATAATCACTATCTGACATGCTTTTTCCATTTGATAACTAGATTAACTGTGACGCAATAGGATTTAGGGCCTGGGTGAGGGAAGGAAGAAGAGCTCTCAACAGAGGATGGAAATAGGGCTAGAGTACAGGGTTGCCTGGCCCCACCAACTAGAGATGTCATTGTGAATGGAAGCACCCATCAAAGAATTTTTAGCGTGGAGTCCCGGGATGTCTTCGTTTGTCACCCTGGACTTCTCCTAGCTATAGCAGGAGTCTCAGATGCTAATTGCCACCATGAGTTCCTCGATTTACACACTGAACACTATGACATAATCCTGGAGGAATACAAGAAGATTGGGGAAGACAGATCTCTTCAGTCCTGCTGTGAGAGTAGAGATAAGCAAACCCAAAGCAAACCTGACAACTTTCCCTTTAATTGTTTTAAATTAGGAATTTCTCCAACTTCCAAACTGTTTTCTAATTAAGTTCGATATGAATGATGGCCCATATTGCAGATGGTTGAAAGGTGAGTTTTCTAAAGTAATAATGAAGCAGGAATGTGATCTACTTTTCTGGAGGTGTAATCCGTGCTATTCAGATGTCATCTTTCAACAATTTGGGGAGGTGGTGGTGATTAGCTTATTTCAGGTTTTTAATAAAATAATAAATCCCAGTCAAAAATCCTTCCAAACACGAAGGCTCATCTTATAAATAATTTTAATGAGATTTATTTTTATTCATTTTAAAAATTGATATGTGCTCATGAGAAAATATTTGGGATATAGAAAATAGAAAAATAGGGAAAAATGAATACCCAGAATACCAGATATAGTCACTGATAAAAATTAACATTTTCAGTATACTTTTCTCATGCTTTACAGTTTAAACTATAAATCATTTTGATATCATATTAAATAATGTATATATAAAGTATATATCTTTTCATGTAATAGAAAACAAATGTTTCCATAATATAATATTTTGCAAAGATGAATTTAATCATTGCATAGTATTTCTTCATATAAAGCATGCTGTAAATTATTTGTCCACCACTCTTTTTTCAATTTTAAGCCTCATTTCCAAGTATTCAATATTTTGAATGAGGCTACACATATATATATCAATGTGCATATTTTAACTTTTCATTGTTTTTGCTTTTTTGGGGTTGTTGACCTCTGAGGATTTATTTACAGAAGTAGTTTTTCTTAATATTTGCTCATTTGTCTCAAACACTGAAGCTGGATTTCTATATATTTGATTGATGAGAGCATATTTCCATGTGTATTTTTCAATCAGTATTTCTTCTTCTCATAAATTATCTACTCAATTTTTTTTTTAACATATGAAAACAATGTTATCTACTGTGTGTGTGTGCTCAGTCACTCGGTTGTGTCCAACTCTTTGCAACCCCGTAGACTGTTGCCTACCAGGCTCCCTGTCCACAGAATTTTCCAGGCAGGAAAACTGGAGTGGGTTGCTGTTTTCTTCTCTAGGGGACCTTCACGACTCAGGGATGGACCTTGTGTCTCCTGCATTGGCAGGCAGATTCTTTACCACTGTGCCACTTTTTAAATGATATGATTGGGTTTCAGATAGATTTTTCAACTACAACATGCATGATAACTCACTCTTTGTAGAGACACCATTCAAAACATTTTAGTAAAATTACCTCAAATTGAACAATAGCAGAAACTCCCTCCAACACACACATATACTCACACTTCTCTTAAGTTCTTGTGGCTGGACTACTTACAAAGTGACCACAACATATTAACAGGAGAAAAAGAAACTGATTTTAACTTGTGCACACAGAGGTCTCATAGAAACAGGAGGTAAATTAAGGCATGGCTGCAGCAGGCCTATTTTATACTTTTAAGACAAAGAAACAAATTTGTGAGGAATTAACATGACAGAGAAACTAAGGCTTTGGGTGATTAATTAGTGAAGAATCTAAACAGAGTTTGGGTTTGGGGGTATTAAATTAATGAAGTAACAAGGTTTGTTTATGCAGGCTTCTCAGCCCTAATGAATTTCCTATCTCTGGTGATAAGGGTGTCCTTCTACCTCCAGACTGAAGGAGGGCACCTTCCATGTAAGAGATTTATTTCCTGCTTTCAGGGAGACAGAGAGGAGGGTCAAAGTGTCACTTGCATTGGCTGTTTCTTAAGTAAGTTTGATTCAAAATAATCAACATGCCATTACGCCATATTTTGGGGTGGCATGCACTGAGCCTCAGCAACACTCGCCCTCCTACCCCGTTCTCTATACTTCTTTTCCCCTTAAGTACCCTACACAGCATGTTCCATATAGCATTCAGGAAGCGTGGACCCTGACTCTCTTACAGGGATGTGTAGGTTGATTTTGAGACATGGAAAAAAAAGAGGATTTATCTCCTAGATTCTCACTTCTCATTCTTCTCCCTGCAACACTAAACACACAATACTAGCAAGAGGACAATTAGATGTCACTGTTCAGAGATTCTGATTTTCTTTAGAAAACTGCTGTGTTTAGAGAAGCTGGTTGGATTCTCTAGGAGAAGAAAGTTGTAAGAAACTGTAAAAGCAGCTCTGTAAAAGAAACTGTAAAAGCAACTGTAAAAGTGACTTATGAAACCTCTGGTTAGGGCAATGAACTGCTTCACAGTTAATCCAAGAAAAATAAATATATAAATAAGTAAGTTAAATATAGTTATTTTCTTCATAAGGGAGAATGCTGAACATTCAATGAAATCAGTTTTGCATACACTTCTTATCTCTTTGCACTAACTCTTTATTATGATCATTTTCTACAGTGGTTTCAAAGGTTTTAGCTTTATTGTTTCTGCTCCTGACTAAGATGACTGGTCAGTAATAAACATATCTAAAATAACAGATATTCCTTTATGAGTCTATGCACATGTTCATACCTAAGTAATATAAAAGGGAATTTTCTCTGGGGTAGTTCTATATAAAGTGCATTTCTCTATAAAAAGAAAAAACAAAAACAAAAACAAGAAAGTACACATCGTTTTCTTAGCCAATTGCTCTATAAAATTTGAGATGGGTTTCTGAGGTGAAGGGGGAATTAAAATAATTCAATAAGAAAATTATACCTAAAATTTCTATTTTTTAGTTCTTACTAAAATGAAAATATAAAATTCAAAATAAATTTGAACTATGAATATAACATGAATTGTTAATAATGTTATTTTTTTCATGGTAGATAGATAGTAAGTAATTGGGATTCATTTCTCATTCCATTTCTCTTTCAAGCTTCTTTCCTACAGGTATTGCTTCCACAAGGGATATTTATTTTCATTTATTTTCAACCTTCTGACCTTAGCTTCCTTGATTGAAAAATAAGATTAATATTTCCTACTGCACTGCATCTCTGTGAGGATTATAAGAGAATTATATGTAAATTAAATACTAGGATACCTAGCATTTGATAGGTACTCATTAAAATATATTTCTGTCAGGTTTATAATTTAACTAATTATAAATTATATATCACATAATTCATAATTTTTCAGCCTTTCTTATAGTTGGGGCAATGAGTACCATCTACCATTTTAATATTTCAGAGAAAATGGTGAAAACCTAAGAAAGACAGTCTCCATTTTGAAAACTTAGAGAAAAGAATTGATTCATTTCCCTCAACAATGACGTTTTTTAAGAGAGGATCAATACAGTGAGATGTAGAAGAGAATCTCCCTTCTGGTCATCGATGAACGGAAATATTAGCCATACTTTAAACATATGCGGCTAGCAAAGAAAATAGGGAATGACATTGTAGGATCCATAGTGAAGAAACAAAATGGAAAGTTGGAGGAAAATGCAGAAGGGCCTCTTAAGAATGACTCACAAATCATGCCTTTGTTAGTGTCTGTGTGACTGTGACATGGTCAGGATTTGTTTAGCTAATCACTCTAACTTGCTAAAATTTTAACCATGGCTCCTTTTGCAGCATTTCAAGATTCATAATGTTCCTTTTATTATTTGTTTCTTGTGCTTGAAAAGATCATCTCACATGAATATTTCTTATCATTTAATAACATAAGGGCATTTATTTAACTCTCTGACCCACCACCCTCCGCTAGTTGAGCTATATAGGTTCTTGTTCTAGCAGACTGCCTCTGTCCTCTTGTCTATAACACTTGGATTTCTAGATCTATTCCACAATAAATAAAGCACACAGGTACTGAGGAAATGGACTGAGGTGAAGAGGAGGAAATGCCATCGGTCATTTTGAGGGAAATGGCAAAATTGTTGAAATTGTTGAATATTTATAGAAACAATGTGCTAAGAAATTTAGTATTACCTTATTCAGTATTCATTACAGTGTTCCAATATAGTCATTATTTGTATATCCATTATGTAGATGAAGAAATTGTCTTAAAAATATTAGCAATTTATTCAGTGTATACACCTGTATGTTTTCAATAAACCCTGGCTACTCCTGAAAATAATGGCTGTGAGACAGCTTGGTGAAGTTTCAGGAAAAAAAAAAAAAAAAACCTGTAAGGTTTTTGAGCATCAAATCTCAAGAAATTCATCAACTTGCCCAAGTTTATATTGATAAGTAAGTGACATAAAGGCATTTGACCACAAATCTATCAATTTGATCTGAAATCTAAATCTAAAATCAGTTCTTGACTCGTTTATAATGTATTTCTTTACATATTTGTCTGTTAATGGGTATGTAAATGATATAAACACAAAATAAAGCTTGGTGTTTCCCCCATAAGATCAGAGCCTACCAGGAGAAATAAATTTGATATTAAAAAATATCTAAAGTATAATATATATAATGACTGTCACCAGATAAGAACAATAGAAATGTTCTATCTCATCATGAGAGATTCTTATCTCACCACAACTATGAGATGAAGTAAGAGAAGAGAGATTTGAAAAACCTGAATGAGAAATGAATAGTCCTCTAGTCACTTTCTAAAGTGGGATTAGGTAAGAAGATCTGTATTAGCAATTTTGAAATCAAAGTCAGAATTGATCATACAACCATTCTAGAAGGATGCTCTTAATTTAGCCAATGGTGATATAAGAAAATGTTAATAGTTTGGTCTCCATCTGCAAAAATATTTGAGTAATATTAATAATGACTTTTTTTGGGTGGAGGTGGGGTCATTTGCAGAATCTCAATTCCCCAGCCAAAGACTGAACTTGGGTCAGAGCAATGAAAGCCCAGAATCCTAACAACTAGGTCACCAGGAAACATTCAATCATGACTTCTAAAATTTACTTCAGGCTTAATATTTTTTAAAAAATGCTTTGCCTGAGAAATTTTGGAATAAAAACAAAAATAATTGGAATGGTTTTTAATGTTTTTGATATTTTGAACTACTTGGAAGAATCTTTATAATAATTTGCATATTATATTCCATTCAATATAGAAACTACATTTGAAAAAAATGTTAATTATATAATGTCTAGGAGATACAGTTTCAATGATTCCCCTACTTGTTAATAGGATGTTTACTCTCTTGATTGTACTAACTTTATATTTTTAAAAGGATAAATTTGGGGGAGTTATTCAGACCTACTTAATCCCTGCCTCTTCTACTTACTTGCTTTGTCTATAAATCTTCTGAAGCTATTTTTTCATTTACAAAAAGAGGGTTTATGTTCTGGGGATTAGTGGATTAAATAAAATGTATTCATTTAAAAAAGTAGCCTGGTTTCTAGGATCTAGCAAACACTTACCAAATGTTCCTTTTCCTTGGGTAAAATAACTGCTATTATGTCTGGTTGATAATAGTTATTCAGAACTCATAGCCTTCCTGTGAAAGTGAAAGTCACTCAGTCACATCTGACTCTTTGCAACCCCATGGACTATACAGTTCATGGAATTCTCCAGAGTGGGTAGCTGTTCCCTTCTCCAAAGTATCTTTCCATCCCAGGGATCGAACCCAGATCTCCCACATTGCATTGCAGGTGGATAGCTGTCCTAAGTCTTCCCCATATTAATAGATGATATATAACTAATAGTCAGAATATATGTTGTTCTAACTTTACTTGTGATACCTTAGTCATCACATGTTTGATTTCCAAGCAGGGTCTGAAACACTCTTAAATCTTCCTCTTTTTCCTCTCATTAGCAAATGCCAAAAGAAGTTTCTGTAGTCTTTCCTCACTGTGTCAGCTGTGACCTATAAGATACACTAGTTATAGACTAAACAAAACACACATCAGCAGTGACTTGAAAATAATGAAAGTTATCATTGTCATTAAAGACCAGCTCAGCTGTGAAGTCATTGATTTTAAGTTTAATGAATAAATGAGGCACTCTGCTAATATTTAACTTTAATTTTCTTACAAGCAGCATGTAAGGAGTAGCTTTTAAAATTTCACAGGAGAAGAGAGAAATCTGGATACATTTGTCTCAGGAAGAGAAAGATAAAACAACTGGGAGAAGAGACAGAAATTAAATATACGAACAGAAGGACAAGTGACGAAAAGGAAGTTGCCTGTATCAAAAATACTGGTGACCTGCAAATCCAGTAGTATTATGATTTGCAAAGATTTAAAAGAGAGAAAAGAGGGACTTCTGTGGTGGTCCTGTGGCTACAGCTCTGTGCTCCCAGTGCGGGGGTGGGGGGGGCAGGGTTCTATCCCTGGTAAGGGAATTCGAGCCCACACGCCATAACTAAGAGTTCCTATGTCACAATTAAGAGCCGGCACAGCCAGACAAGTAAATAAGTGCTTCAGAAAAATGAAATAACATCCTGATATTTAAAAAGAGAGAGAAAATAATCACCTGGGTGTTCTTAGACTGTTGAGAGATAATGCCATTTCTGTTCTTTAATGAACTTCTTTGGAAGAGAATCATGTATTTTAGTTTGGTGTAAAAGTAAGTGCAATTTTGCATTGTTGAATTTTGCTTTTTGATATTAGAATACACTCTTAAATAAACATGGTCATGTTATAAACAATTTTAATGTGCATTTCTCCCTTGATGTCTTTTTGCTAAGGATTTATTATTTGCTGTTTATTTTATATTTATTTTAGACTATAGAAATGATGTTAGGGAAAAAGGAAATTTAAGTGATTTTTTAATTCGAGTTCAAAATGAGTCTTAAAGTAGCAGAGACAACTCACAACATCAACAATGCATTTGGCCTAGGAACCGCTAATGAAGGTACCTTGCAGTGAAGATTCAAGATGTTTTTCAAAGGAGACTAGAGCCTTGGCAATAAAGAGCACAGTGGGTCGGCCATTGGAAGTTGACAATCACCAAATTGAGAGCAATCATCAAAGCTGATTCTTTTACAACTACACAAGAAGTTTCCAAACAACTCAGTGTTGACCATTCTGTGGTCATTGAGCATTGGGAGCAAACTGAAAGGTGAAAAAGCTCGATAAGTGGGTGCCGCGTGGAACTGACTGCAAATCAAAAAACCATTGTTTTGAAGTGTCGTCTTCTCATATTCTATGCAACAACAATGAACCATTTCTCAGTTGAATTGTGATGTGCAACAAAAAGTGGATTGTATATAACAACAGGCAATGACCAACTCAATAGGTGAACCAAGAAGACACTCCAAAGCTCTTCCTAAAGCCAAACTTGCATCAAAAATAGGCCCTAGTCACTGTTTGGTGGTCTGCCACCAATCTGACTCACTACAGCTTTCTGAATCCCAGGGAAACCATTACATCTGAGACGTACGTACGCTCAGCACATTAATGAAATGCACCAAAAACTGCAAACCTGCAGCTGGCATTGGTCAACAGAAAGGACCCAGTTCTTCTCCATGACAATGCACGACCACATGTTGCACAATCAACACTTCAAAGTTGAAAAAATTGGGCTATGAAGTTTTGCCTCATTTGCCGTATTCACCTGACCTCTTGCTAACATACTACCACTTCTTCATCATCTCGACAACTTTTTGCAGGGAAAATGCTTCCATATCCAGCAGGACACAGAAAATGCTTTCCAAGAATCCATCAAATCCTGAAGCACAGATTTTTATGCTACAGGAATAAACAAACTTACTTCTTGTTGGCAAAAATGTGTTGACTGTAATGGTTCCTATTTTGACTAATAAAGATGTGTTTGAGCCTAGTTATAACGATTTAAAATTCATGGTCTGAAACCACAATTACTCTGTACCAACGAAATAACTCTCAAAATATATATGTGAGTTTATCATCCCAGGTTTAAATGTCATAAGAGCAAGAGGGAAAGAACAGAAGGAACATACATGTAGATGGAACACCTATCTGCTTCTAGGTGTTTTGTACCCATGATCATTGTTGTTGTTTAGTCGCTAAGTCTTGTCTGACTCTTTTGTGACACTATGGACTGTAGCCTGCCAGGCTTCTCCGTCCATGGGGTTTCCCAGGCAAGAATTCTGGAGTGAGTTGCCATTTCTTTCTCAAGGGACTCTTCCCAACCCAGGAATCGAACCTGCATCACCTTCTTGGCAGGCAAATTCTTTACCATTGAGCCAGCTGGGCTTCCCATTTTTAAGAAAATTTTATAATTTATTTGTTATTTATTTTTCCCTGCACTGAGTCTTCATTGCATATGTGGGCTTTCTCCAGTTGCAGCAAGTGGGGGCTACTCTACAGCTGTGGTGCACAGGCTTCTCATAGCAGTGGTTTCTCTTGCTGAGAAGCACAGGCTTCAGTACTCATGGCTTGTGTGCTCAGTAGTTGTAGATCCAGGCTCTAGAGCACAGGCTCAATAGTTGTGGCACATGGGTTAAGTTGCTCCATGGCATGTGGGATCTTCCCAGATCAGGGATCAAACCCATGTCTTCTGCACTGGCAGGCAGATTCTTTACCATTGAACCACCAGTGATGGACTTCTCCTTTGAGGCAAATACACTTGAGAGAATTGAGACTCACAGGTATTTGACATAATCTTCGAGGTCACCATATATGACCACTAAGGATTAGCATCTAGGTTGACTTGGGCGACTCCTAGATCTGTGGTTTTCCACCTCACTGCTTTGCCTCCAAGGTGGAGATTTAGTCTAATTGGTCACCGATTCACCTTATTCTCCTCTCTCTTACAAAGATCTAAGTGCTTACATCCTAGAGATAAAGCCCTTACTAAATACATAAATAAGGGAACACTTCCAAACAGATTTTCAAAACCCAATCATAGTCAAAGAGGAGTCTCATAAGCTTTGAAATAAATAACCAGTATACAGGAGCTGGTGGGTATTGTTCATTGAAACACTGTTCTGGGGAGAGAGGGAAGGACAAGCTTACCTGACCTAAGAGTTAAATCTCCATTGTTGGAATATAAGTATCATGTTTAAGGATTCTGACACTGCGGCACATTCAGCTCATGTCATAAACCTCCTTAAGCCAAGTTCTGAGAATCTGGCTTCTGCCTAATTAGATAACATTGCTCTTAGGGCAAACGTCAAAGTCACTTTTCCTGATACTTACAGTCATTTGCTTTGCCCTTTTCATTTGCACATAGGTTTTCTTGAACTTTTCTACTGAAATAAGCACTCTTGAGAATGATCTATATTATATCACAGATAAATTCAAAATGTAGATTCTGGGCCTTTAAGGTAGAAGAGCTGAGATTTATCTATGTCGAAGGAAACATCCTCTTCATAACTTTGTTTCTTACCTTTTTACAGGTAAAAAATATGACAGATTTCCCTCTGGTTCAGAAGGATTCAAAAACGTTCTGATAAGTCTATGTGATAAGCTTGACATGCTGCCATCCATGGGGTTGCAAAGAGTCAGGCATGACCTAGTGACTGAACAACAACAAGCCTATGGCAATATTATCAAAACAATAGAGCCAATATTTTATTATCAAATTATTTAACAGATTATATTGATACTTTGATACCTTTTATCCTTTAAAGTAATGCCCTGTGTTAGTTTGGCTTGGTTTGGCTAAGTGTAATTTAGTGTGGCTTAGGGCTTCCCTGGTGGCTTAGATAGTAAAGAATCCACCTGCAATGCAGGAGACCCAGGTTTGATCCCTGGGTTGAGAAGATCCCCTGCAGAAGGAAATGGCAACCCACCCCACTATTCTTGCCTGGAATCCCCATGGACAAAGGAATCTGGTGGGCTACAGTCCATGGGATCGCAAAGAGTTGGAATGAGTGACTAACACTTTCATTTTATAGTTTTGATTCAAATTCTACTTCTTCACCAAGGTCTAGTTGCTCTGTGGAGTGTCCACAGCAGTGAGGTGGGGCGGTAGGAAGTACAAACATGGCATTTCCTACAAAATCTCAAAATAAAAGATGTTTTTACCTTAAAAAGAAAAATACAGCTTGAAAACCATTGACTTCTTATACTGATCCATTTCAGATATCAGTTCAGTTCAGTTCAGTCGCTCAGTCCTGTCCGGCCTTTTGCGACCCCATGCACTGCAGCACGCCAGGCCTCCCTGTCCATCACCAAACCCATGTCCATTGAGTCAGTGATGCCATCCAGCCATCTCATCCTCTGTCCTCCCCTTTTCCTCCTGCCCCCAATCCTTCCCAGCATTAAGGTCAAGGAGATACAAATATAGCCCATTGCATTACATAGCATAGATTATCACTGATTCATATAATATTCAATATTATATCATGTTAGATTTTGTTTCAGATGATTTGCAGACTCAGAACCACACTCCTCTCTTTCATCTCTCCTGATTAAATAAGATCTTTCTTATTTTACCCCTCCCCACTTCCTTTCCCCTTTAGAAACCTTAAGTATTTCACCATGCTTATTAGTCTATTTCTGTTTTGTATACAGATTCCTTTGTGTATATATATATATATATATATTATTTTTTAGATTCCACATACAGGTGATATCATATAAAATGTGTCTTTGGCTTAGGAGTATGGGTTAACAGATACAAATTATTATACATAAAGTAGATAAGCAAAAGGGATTTACTGTGTAGCACAGAGAGCAAGCTCAATATCTTATAATAACCTACAATGGGCAATAATCTGAAAAAAATGTAACTTAATCACCTTGCTGTACACATAGTGTAAAACTATCACAATATTGTTAATAACTGTATTTCAGTTAAAAAAAATTCTTACAAAATATAAGGCAATATATACTCAGTTTTGATATGCATGCAAATTTATTTTGGGGAGAAATCTAATACAATGTCAGAACTTGCTACAATCTTGGAAAATAAGATTTCATTGCTCTGTTTTTGTTTAAAATATTGATTTATATGATACAGTAAGCACTATTTTGTATTAAATTTTTTTAATCCTTAAATTGTTATTTTACACAAAATCAGTACCCCTTCCAGTCACTACGTAGGAGATGCTGTTTGACACAACCCGTGGATGATCTGAACCATTTCAATTGGTGCTGTTTTCTGAACAACTGGAATGGCTGATGTTGCTTTTGCTACTAAGAGTCTGACTGCTTCAGGAATTTTTTAATGTTATTAATTGCAATGACAGAGCTTCCAGTTATGTATAAAATGTAAATATGAATGCTTACTATCAACATCACGATAATGATGCTGGGCTTATTTTTCCAGGACTAGAAACATTGTCAATTTTAGATTAATTTTAATAAGAATTAATGGCTCCTTAAATAAATTATTGTTGACAAGCAACACTTTCAGAATCAAGTATTCTCAGATGGGTGTTTGTAACTTGGAGCAACGTCTGTATATATTTATACCAATAGCTCATTAGCTTACTCATATTTTATTTAAAGACTCAGCTTTATGTCATGTTGAGACTTTTTTTGAATACCGCTACAGTCAAGGCACTCTACCAGTTATTTGACATCTTTTCAATCAAATTCTTCACTATCAGTGTGGCACAGAAACTATTGTCCTGATTTTGATTTAGAAAAAATGAAGACTAGAAAAAGCTAAAGTGTCACTGCAGAATATGTGGATTTGGTGAGCAGTTTATTATTTATTTCTTCTCCATGATATACCAGGTGCTTTATAAGAAGTCTATCATTTAATGTCTTCAACCCTGCATGCTAAGATATGCTTTCAGTTAAATTAAATGTACCTCTGTCCCTTTTATATACATAGAAACATTATCAGATAATTATCTTCATATGATGTTATGTTGCATTATGATAATCCTGCAACATGTCTAGGATGTGGGAGGGAATCCTGCAACATGCCTAGGATGTGGGAGGGAAAGAATGCCACACAGTTTTTTATGAATATATTTTCTGAGTTATTAACATTCACAGCTTTTATAGCAGATCACAACTCAACATTTGAAAACTTTTTATGCTTGGAATAGTAAATCATAAACAGACATTTTTGAAGTCCCTCTGGGCACCTAAGAGCACTTCTAGTGGATTGAAAGCAACTATATTTGTATGTACCCTAAATTTCTCTAATTTAAGTGACAGAAAAATTGTCAAGGCAGATGTAAAGTCAATCATGCAGCAGTTGGTGATGATGGCCTTTGTCAGAAATAGGCTCCAAATTCAGAGACTAAATCCATGAAAATGTTTTGTCATTGTTTTGTTTTACAAAATTTCGAATTTTGGGCTCTCAACTAAGAAAATAAATGAGTCTTATTTTTTATTTTTTTAATTATTATAATGTCTAACATTTATAATAATTATTGATAGTAACATTATTATTATCATTGAAGTTTAGGAATATTTTCATCTCTTTAAATTTTTAACTGTTTTTACATCATCTTTAAATCAACAGGCAATCATAAATGTGACAAAATTGTTTTTTTTTTTATTAGTTTTGCCAAACAATGACATGATATCACCGTGGGTTTAAATGAGTCTTATTTATCCATAGCTGTCAGTTCGAACATTCTCCATGGGTGGCTTAGATACTGTTTCAACTAGAGTCCCAATTATGACAATTTTGTATCACTTTGAACTTGAATTACAGTCCCAGTGGTGAAAAGTCAGAGCTTCATCCACTTAAGAGTTAATTTTTGTTCTACTCATTCAACATTATTAGGCAAGGAAAAACCTTTCTATCCTTGTTGCCTTCCTTCCTTTCCTGGATACCACCAACACCGCTCACCATACAGACTTACACACATGTAGCTGTATGAACCAGTCTGCAAAGATTCTCCATTTGAAGCTAAAGTTTTCGTGCATGAAATTCTTTTTTGATTAAATCTCTAGTGCTGTGAGAATCAGAGAATATCCTTAGTCTTCTCAATTGGAAAAATGAACCTGCTACTTTCAAAAAAGGGTGACGTTTGTTAGAAGAGTGTGGTGAGGTTCAAACTAACATTTCATTAATATCATGTGGCAATTCTAGTGATATGTGCTCTGAATAAATTGCCTAGATAATCTTCAAAAATTATATTTGGAGTTAGTATCATTAGTTCTTCCCTACAAATAGGAAACTTGTTTTTTTAGAAGCTAAGTTAGTTAAATAGTCATTACACCTTGGGTAACAATGGACCTGAAATTTGGATGTAATTCTAGGTTATTCCCAAAACACATCTTTCAATTTAATGCAGCACACTGTATGATGGTAAATGGAAAACAAAACAAAACAAAACAAAGATTGTTCTTTAGTTCTTCAGAGTTCATGCTCCTCTTCAGAATAGGTGGCAGTGCATATAGAAGGTTCAGACTTCAGGAGAAACAATTACACAGACACAAGGCCCGTTACTATCTTTACAACTGGGTTGTTCTTATACTTCATGTATTTTGGGTGCATACTGCATGACAGCTTCAAAGGCAGACATAGTGAATTATTTGGTAGGTAACAGTTTCAAACATTCTGGATATCCATTATCTGTTCCCTGAGGTCACCTCTCTGACCTTCATAATCCTTCCCAGTCTCACAGGCCTGACACACATGGATTTTATCAACAAGACTTCCTTGACCCCTGGAGTCCCACTGGGTACATCAATTGGAGAAATTCAGTGGAGGTTAGAGAATAGAAAGAGATAGAGATTTGGTGTTTATACCTTTGGCTCTCTCCATGTTGGATACAGTCTTGGAAACATGTAAACTATCTTTTCCAAAAATCATGTCCTTTGTGGAATCTCTACTACAGCCACAGCTATTTTCAGGATTTAATAACTTGTCCTCCCTTAAACCTCAGGCCTTAGAATGGCAACGCCTTCAACTATGCCCACTCCAGTATTCTTGCCTGGAGAATCCCAGGGACGGAGGAGACTTGTGGCCTGCCGTCTATGGGGTCGCACTGAGTTGGACACGACTGAAGCGACTTAGCAGCAGCAGCAACTATGTCTAAACCCAGGTAATTATGGATAGCCATACTTTGTTCATTTCCCAGGCTTCCCTGGTGGCTCAAATGGTAAAGAATCTGGAGAATGGCATTGAAACATGTTAATTATCACATGTGAAATCAATCGCCAGCCCAGGGTTGATGCTCGGGGCTGGGGCACCGGGATGACCCAGGAGGAGGGAATCGGGAGGGAGGAGGGCGGGGGGTTCTGGAGGGGAAACATATGTATACCCATGGCGGATTCATGTCAATATATGGCAAAACCAACACAATAAAGAAAAGAAAATTAAAAAAAAAAAAAGTATCTGCCTGCAATGCAGGAGGGCCAGGTTCCGGGTTTCCTAGGTGGCGCTAGTAGTAAAGAACTTCAGCCAATGCAGGAGACATAAGAGACATGGGTTCATCTCTGAGTCAGGAAGATCCCCTGGAGAAGGAAATGGTAACCCACTCCAGTATTCTTGCAAGGAGAATTCCATGGACAGAGGATCCTGGAGGGCTACAGTCCATAGGGTCACAAAGTGTCGGACTCAACTGAAATGACTTAGCACACACACTCTTAATAATAACATCTTTATAAATAACCATTTCAGTAAGCTCTCTTTAATTATTCCATTTGTATATATCATCATTTTCATGCTAGGACCCTGATTCATTTACTACAGAAGACCTTAGATGCAGCTGAAGAGAAATCTGAGACTATATTATAATCCTAACAAAACTTTAAAAACAAATAAGATGGCTGAGGTGATTACCACTGAGACAATGGCTTTAGAAAATGATTCTGTGAAGTGTTTTCCTTCTCATCATAAATACAATGGATATGCATACATCTTGCTCTCAACTAATAACATGGTTCTTTTTTTAAATCTAAATCTATATAGAATTTCTCCCTCAGATAAATATGTGTAACCCTAATAAATCACAATTTCACATATATCCTAATACATATACAACATGGTATTTTATTTAAGAAAAATAGATTCCAGAAAATAAAAGCAACAACAGAAAAATTCCCAATATCACCTGCATTTCTTACAGAATTTTAAAGGAGATCCAATTAATATTCCAAAGCAATACTTCATCATATACTTTCTTATTTATACTGAGATTATCTCTCTACTCACCAGTGACCAAGCCACTCACTTGCTTAAACAGTAATTCATCATAAAAAATATTCCTTGAACTGAATTTCCAGCTTATAGACTTTATATAACTTTTTATACCTCATTCTGTTTCTTCCTGTTTCCCTTTTTTTCTCTATTCCTCTCTTTCCCATTATCCATTTATGTTATAAATTACATATAGTATCACTCAAACTCATACTCAAAGATAAAACTCATTTAAATGAAGAAAGAGAAAGGTGACTGGACATTTTTTCCTTTTTTCTTTTGCTAGTGTAATGTGTGTTGTTATGTTAGGAGGCAGTTTATGTTGAACAAATAATCCTATGCAGTTTATGTTTCAAGGTGTCCTTAGGGAAAATGAAACTCCTAGTAGCCACTCAGAAAATAATGGGCCTCAAATTAAAAATCAATGCATAGGCAAAACACTCTCCGACATAAACCAAAGCAGGATCCTCTATGACCCACCTCCCAGAATATTGGAAATAAAAGCATGGATAAACAAATGGGACCTAATCAAAATTAAAAGCTTCTGCACAACAAAGGAAACTATAAGCAAGGTGAAAAGGTAGCCTTCAGAATGGGAGAAAGTAATAGCCAATGAAGCAACAGACAAACAATTAATCTCAAAAATATACAAGCAACTCCTGCAGCTCCATTCTAGAAAAATAAAAGACCCAATCAAAAAGTGGGCCAAAGAACTCAACAGACATTTCTCCAAAGAAGACATAAAAATGGCTAACAAACACATGAAAAGATGCTCAACATCACTCATTATCAGAGAAATGCAAATCAAAACCACAATGAGGTACCACTATACACCAGTCAGAATGGCTGCCATCCAAAAATCTACAAGCATAAATGCTGGAGAGGATGTGGAGAAAAGGGAACCCTCTTACACTGTTGGTGGGATTGCAAACTAGTACAGCCACTATGGAGAACAGTGTGGAGATTCCTTAAAAAACTGAAAACAGAACTGCCATATGACCCAGGAATCCCACTGCTGGGCATACACACCAAGGAAACCAGAATTGAAAGAGACACGTGTACCCCAATGTTCATCGCTGCATTGTTTACAATAGCCAGGACATGGAAGCAACCTAGATGCCCATCAACTGACAAATGGATAAGAAAGCTGTGGTACATATAAACAATGGAATACTACTCAGCATTAAAAAAAAATTCATTTGAATCGGTTCTACTCAGGTGGACGGAACTGAAGCCTATTATCCAGAGTGAAGTAAGCCAGAAGGAAAAACAAAAATACAGTATACTAATGCATATATATGGAATTTAGAAAGATGGTAACGAGAACCCTGCATGAGAGACAGCAAAAGAAACGCAGATATATAGAACAGTCTCGTGGACTCTGTGGAAGAGGGCAAGGGTGGGATGATATGGGAGAATGGCATTGAAACGTGTTAATTATCATATGTGAAATCAATTGCCAGCCCAGGGTTGATGCTCAGGGCTGTGGCACCGAGATGACCCAGGGAGAGGGAATTGGGAGGGAGGAGGGAGGGGGGTTCTGGAAGGGGAACATATGTATACCCATGGCAGATTCATGTCAATGTATGGCAAAACCAACACAATAAAGAAAAGAAAATTTTAAAAAATAATAATAAAATAAAAATCAATGCAAAGTAAAAAAATTACTAACAAAAAGAAAACTAAAAACTAAAGGGAGACAAATCTATATTCAAAAAGCTCTGAAATCTAAAAATTGATGAAATGAACTTACTTACAAAACAGAAACAGACTCACAGACATAGAAAACAAAATTTTTACCAAAGAGGAAAGGGTGAGGGAGAGATAAATTAGGAGTTTGGGATTAAACTACACACAATACTGTATATAAAATAGATAAGCAACAAGAATCCACTACGGTATAGCACAAGGAAGTGTACACACTATCTTATAAAAACTTATAATTGAAAAGAATCTTAAAAAGAATAAATACACATATATACTGGGTTTCCTTGGTGGCTCAGAGCTAAAGGATCTGCCTATAATGAAGGAGACTGGGATTTGATCCCTGGGTCAGTAAGATCCTCTGGAGAAGGAAATGACACCCTACTCCAGTATTCTTGCCTGGGAAATCCCACGGACAGAGAAGCCTGGCGGGCTACAGTCCATGGAGTCACAAAAGAGCTGGACATGACTTAGCAACTAAACAACAAGCAACAACAACACACACAGAGACTTACATATATAGATATTCTTTGCTGTATACCTGAAACTATCACAACACTGTAAATCAACTATGTTGCTGCTAAGTCGCTTCAGTCGTGTCCGACTCTGTGCGACCCCATAGACGGCAGCCCACCAGGCTTCCCCGTCCCTGGGATTCTCCAGGCAAGAACACTGGAGTGGGTTGCCATTTCCTTTTCCAATGCGTGAAAGTGAAAAGGGAAAGTGAAATCGCTCAGTCGTGTCCGATTCTTAGCGACCCCATGGACTATAAGCCTACCAGACTCCTCCGTCCATGGGATTTTCCAGGCAAGAGTATTGGAGTGGGTTGCCATTGCCTTCTCTGTAAATCAACTATATATCAATAAAAATAAACAAATAAATAAAAACAAAAAACAAAAAGCCCAGACATGGTCATTGACAACAGTCTGATAAATGTGAACTATAAATAATCACATACATGTTTGATGTTGTATATATAACAAATAACTTTTGCTTTGATCTGTCATTTTTATGCTTCAAAATTAAATTTTTTAAGTTGTTTTAAAATATTCCGTAAGACTTAGTATAATTTACCTGTCAAATTCCTGCTTAGACATTTATGTTATTTCAATTTTTAAGCACTCTGTCTCCTATTAAAATAAAACATTTGTCCATGTCTGTGATCATTTCTCTGATGGATTACTAGAAAGGATGTACTAAGTCAGAATATTCAAGTCCTTGATTTACATTGTGGAAGAGATTTCTTGAGAGGTAGAATCAATCCACACTTCTATCAGCAAAAAGTGAAACTGAAAGTGTCAGTCGTAAGTGACCCCATGGACTGTAACCCTGCAGGCTCCTCTGTCCATGGGATTCTGCAGGCAAGAATACTGGAGTGGGTAGCCATTCCCTTCTCCAGATCTTCCTGACCCCAGGATCGAACTCTAGTCTCCTGCATTGCACCAGATCCTTTATCATCTGAGCCACTGGGGAAGCTCTATTTCTCTATAAAATCTCCAGCTATTTATAAGGTGCCAGTTAAATAAGTAAGAAATGGCATATTGTTGTTCTCATTTGTATTGGTGTGAAGTCTATCATATATTTCACAGGTTGATTGATCATTTTTAGTACTCATTTAGAAACTTCTCCATTAGTACATTTTGCCTATTGTAACTATCAACAAACTTTTTATTGAATTTTATAGTGCTTCAAATTGGTGCATTATTTCTTTCTCATTATTTTTGCATGTTTATATTTTTGTGATTTCTTGTTAATAGGACTGTTTTTAGTATTTAATTTTCTACCCAAATATGTTTCTTAAGAATTTGATCATAACTATTATCAATTAATATTATTGTTCCCAAATAGGTGTGGACTTGTCTGTATATATGCTTTTATAGATGTAATCTTTTTTCACATATTCATCAGGTGAAGTTTTAATACATATATGAAAGAATAATATAATGATCTCTAAGTTCCCCCTAAGTTGTAGAATTTTTTAGTATCATTTGTTAGATTGCCTATCAATATTCCCACTGATTATGATAGTTCTCCCCCTACATCTTTAAAAATAATAAATGTTCTTTATCTTCCTTTTTTTATTATTTAATTTTATTTATTTATTTAAAATTTTCTTTACTTTATTGTGTTGGTTTTGCCATACATTGACATGAATCCGCCATGGGTATACATATGTTCCCCCTCCAGAACCCCCCTCCCTCCTCCCTCCCGATTCCCTCCCCCTGGGTCATCTCGGTGCACCAGCCCCGAGCATCAACCCTGGGCTGGCGATTGATTTCACATATGATAATTAACATGTTTCAATGCCATTCTCCCATATCATCCCACCCTTGCCCTCTTCCACAGAGTCCACGAGTCTGTTCTATACATCTGCGTTTCTTTTTTTTTTTTTCTTCCTTTTTCTTTTTTAATTGTTTTTGCCATACATTGTCATGATATCACCATGGGTTTACATATGCTTCCCCTCCGGAACCCCCCTCCCTCCTCCCTCCCCCCCGGGAAATCTCGCTGCACCAGTCCCAAGCATCAATCCTGGGCTGGCGATTGATTAGACACATGACAATTAACATGCTTCAATGCCCTTCTCCCATATCATCCCACCCTTACCCTCATCCACAAAGTCCACGAGTCTATGTGGAATTTATTTATGCATTGAATTATTTCCTGCTCTAAAAATTACTCAGAATTTTGATGACATATAAATTAAGAATAATCCTGACAAAAACTGAGTAGCAGAATATGTACAAAAAGTGATTCACCATAAAAACGGTATACAAGAACACATGAATATATGGAAAAAAACTTAAATCTGTCTGCAGAGGAATAGCCAACATCATTAACATTTTATACATATTTGTGTTAATTTGTGGAAATTCTTCAAAATCTTAATGATATTTTTGGAAATTTATAAAATATTAAAACTAGCCTCTTCAATAGAAATATGGAGGATATTGTGAATAAGAAGACTAAGGGTTTGTTTCTAATTGTCTCTAAGAACATACTATAAAAGTGATGTTGGCTATTCCTCTGCAGACAGATTTAAGTTTTTTTCCATATATTCATGTGTTCTTGTATACCGTTTTTATGGTGAATCACTTTTTGTACATATTCTGCTACTCAGTTTTTGTCAGGATTATTCTTAATTTATATGTCATCAAAATTCTGAGTAATTTTTAGAGCAGGAAATAATTCAATGCATAAATAAATTCCACATCTCATTGAAATGGTCAGAATTTCCAAAAAGCTATTAAGGATGTCTGATAGCCTAATAATTATTTCTCTTGTTCTCTATTTTAAAAATAATGCCTCTTTAGTAAAGGCATGCCTCAAAAACTGCATTCAATTTATGAGGGTTGTAAGTCCCATGAAAACCCTAGTTTTTGCATGCTGTGTGCATATATTTTATCCCCTTCCCAAGAAAAAGGGATTTAAAAAATATTAAGTTTATCAGAGGAAATCTATTTGCACCTAACGAAATACCAAGATGTAATTTATTAACCTATGTGTTATGTTAGTTGTTGGTTTAAGATTAACCTTATTTATCCTTCTATAAGGAAATTGAGGGGAAAAGTTACTATTTGTGAGGAAGGACAATTTATTTTATAGATGATATCATATTACTCAGTTAAATTACTTCATTTATTAATCAATGTTCTATCAGCTTGCTCTAACAGATTAATAAATGTGTCAATACCAAAATAATACTATATTTCTGGATTTACCTCCCTTAATTATTATATAATAGCTTAACATTTTGCTAATATGAATTTTTAAAAATTTCTGATGTTTTATTAAGTAATTTTATAACTTTATAGATAAGAGTGTATTAAGAGTATTTTGGTGGTTTTATTTTTGTCATAAAATCCATTATAGATAGAAAGATAAACAGAGTCCCTTATGTAATGTATATAACATGGTGATAATTGCTTCAGTGTTTGAAACTTTCAGAAACAATTCAGGCCCAGAATTTGTTTTTCAGGAACTATTTCTTTGATAATCTATTAAAATTCCCTTTTAATTTTTATACATTGCATTTTATTGTTTGACATTAATTGCTAGTTTCCTCCTATCTGTTGCCTCCCCTTGGGTATAATTTCCATTTGGATTCTCTGCAAAGTTAGAAGTCTAATCCAGTGTTATTACACACATCAAAAGTAGAGTTAGAGGATAACTTGAGTTCCCTCTACAGGATGAATTGCATATCCACCATTAATGAACACAGACATGGTTATCTTAAAGAAAAAAATAAATCAATGGTTGTAAGTATAATACACTACATGCTAGAGCTTTTTTTTTTTTTCCCTGAAAATCATTTGCTTTGAATGCTTTAGAGCCTTTGAAACCTTTGAACTTTTGAAATTCACCTGAACCATTGGTTGTGTCTTTATTGTTGGAAACTGTAGTGGGCCCAACAAAGTGGGATTGTGACCCAGGTAAGTACAGAATCTGTGTCCTTCCTGGTGTTTATCTGATTGAAGAGAAAAAACGTGTTCTCTTTTCATTTGGGAAAGTGGGAAGATACAAGTCTAGGAAGGCCAGTAGTCATCTTTTCTGGCATAAGAAGAGAGTTTGTCTGAAGAATGAAGCTAAGAAGAGACAAACAATGATGAGAGACAGATGGAGATAAAAATCTTTGAGATATTGGTTTCACTTCAGCTTCTGGCCCTCTACTTCCTTTGGTTCTTGCTTTGATTCTATAAATTCCCCAATTTTTTCTTAGATACAGTAGTCTATACATTTCTTTTTATGGTTTAAAACTTGGTCAAGTTGGAAATTAGTTACCTGCAATGAAAGACTCCTAATTTTTGCCAGGCATCCTTTAAATGCTCTGTTAATGGATATTGATACAGATTGCACAGATGCATAGTAATGTAATTGGTTTATTTTTTGTGAAATGGACTTTCTGCTTTTTGAACAGGAAGATAATCCTTCATCTCCAAGTTTAGTATATCTTGTCTATTCTCCAAGTCTACTTCGAGATTTGTAAGAGCATTCTATAGATGTCTAAACAAACTCATTTTTTCAAAGCAGAGTGATGATAATGGAATTTGGTGAAGAGTTGTTGCTGCTGCTGCTGCTGCTAAGTCACTTCAGTTGTGTCCGACTCTGTGCAATCCCACAGACGGCAGCCCACCAGGCTCCGCTGTCCCTAGGATTTTCCAAGCAAGAACACTGGAGTGGGTTGCCATTTCTTTCTCCAAAGCAGGAAAGTGAAAAGTGAAAATGAAGTCGCTCAGTCGGTTCCGATGGGCTGCAGCCTACCAGGCTCCTCCGTCCATAGGAGTTTCCAGGCAAGAGTACTGGAGTGGGCTGCCATTGCCTTCTCCGGAAGAGTTGTTAGGGAAGTTTAATTACAGGCCAGCAGGTGAAATTTCTCAAATACCTGCTGCACTCTACTTCCAGCTAGTCCTCTTCCTCACTCCTGCTATAACATACATTTCTATGATCCTTTCAACCTGCCCCAAATTCTGGAATATGCAATTTTATTACACTTTGTTTTCATTGACTAGAACACTGGACATCTGTTTAAATGCTTAATTTAAATAAAGCCATGGTATATGGTAACCCACTCTAGTATTCTCGCCTTGAAAAATCCCATGAACAGAGGAGCCTGATAGTCCATGAGGTTAGAAAAATAGAGTCGACCTGACTGAGCAGGCACTCAGGCGCAAAAATGTGCATGCGCGTGCACACACACACACACACACTGACCAGTAGGGAAGCAAAGTTCCTACTGACCTACCTTATATGATCAGAATACATCTATTTCATCATTTTTATGAATAATGAAATATTGCAGCATGCTCTTCATATAGTTAAAAAATTTCACACAGCAGATTTACCATTTCATCTTTAGCATTATTCTCATTGCATTAGGTTAGGGAAACTGCAAAACACATGGTCCTTTCTCTTACAATGACACTTTTTAGTGAGGGTGGCATTTGGGTAGTATACCCACCTGCAGTGCTGACAATGACAACTGTTTAATCTGCATAGCCCAAACCTTCTTTTAGGGAAGGTGGGAAGAGTCTATTCATCTGTCAGGTCTGAACTTTAAGGTTATTTTCTCTAGAAGTCCTCATGCTGCCACAGACTAAGTTACAAGTATAGGTTGTAGAGTTGAATAGCATATTCTGTATATGCTTATCTCCAATTAATTACTCAATACCATAGTAGATGATAAGCTCTATAAGATCATGGACCATGTATAATTTGTCTATCTAGGGATTCTTATACATAAATGCATGTGCTTTATTTCTATATGAGATATATCATGTCTAGATTTTTTGATAGAGCTAAAAAAAAGGCCTATTCTGTTAATACAAATAAATATAAATGAAATAAATATTTTCATCATGCTGACTATATTTTGAAAAAAAAAGCATGACTTTATGCACATTTACATGATATCACATCAATTCCAAGAAGGTATTTGGGTCTATAAATGAAGCATATACAATATTAATTCTTTTCTAATTAATTTTAGGCAAATACTTGGTAATGGGAACATTAGGGAATGAGTTGTCTCTTGTTATTTCCACTGCAAATGTTAAAAGGGAATCTACAATGCAAATATCCTTTCAGAACTCTGAACTAAGTCCAAATGTTTTCTTTCAGGGTGGGGTACAAGTGAAAATGCAGACAGAGTGTAAATATCAGGCAGTGAAAGAAATCTTTTCTGACACTTGGTTCTGGAAGCTCAAATGCATGGACATTAGGAAAGGAGAAGGGATTTAAGGGTAAATTCACAGAAAGTCAATTGCTTCTTATGTCTTTCAATTCATTCATGTGTGAAACAATATCATATCATAACAAGAATCATTAGAAAGTCAGAGAATGGAGCATATGATAAATAAATTTCTGTGCCATATATGCACTACCATGTGTAAAATAGGTAGCTAGTGAGAAGTTGCTGTACAGCACAGGGAGCTCAGCTCAGTGCTCTGCAATGACCTAGAAGGGTGGGATGAGGGTTTGGGAGGGAGGACAAAGGTGTTGGCGATATACGTATACATATAGCTGATCCATTTTGTTGTAGAGCAGAAACTAACAGAGCAGTGTAAAGCAACTATACCCCAAATTAAAAAAAAAATTGTGTCAGGCCAACAAACAAGAGTATGTGTGTGCATGTGTGTGTGTGCATTCAGTGCGTAGAATCTAGCAATCTACTTATCCTCTTCTCTGTGTATGCCAGCTATGTTTAGAACCACAAAAATTCTGAGGAAGGTATTTCTAGGATTCTAGAGATGATGTCATTCCAAAGAGCCTATTTTAGGATCACAAAGTAAGGAACCCATCTCTAACCTCACATGTAGATAAACATATTGAAGCAGTACAATCTGACAGACATATATTTGTCTGTGTTTGTTTTCTAATTACTACTCTCTGGACATTAAAAATTGAAGAAAGTTAGCTTACAAAGCCAATTCACTGAACTGTCAATTTTGCTAAACACAAACAACTTAGTAATTCATTGTCACAGTAACTAGGCCATCCTTCAAGACTGTAACCTCATACTGACCCAAGTACTTATCTCAGGGGAGTTGGATGTTATAATCTTGCTTAAGGCAATTATCCTAGACCCTCTAGTTTCACCTGTTTCAGGAGACTCTTTCTAAGTTCTAAAGGCTTGTCTATTATATCATCACATCACATTCAGCTTCCATTTTTTCAACTTTAGCATATTCTTTTCTACACTGTATGAACCACATCATCACCATTTCCTACTGTGTGAGCTTAACTCTTAAGCTTTCTATCCTCCTTTTTTCCATCTCTAATGTTTGTATTATGCAAATTACTCCCCCAAATCCAATGAAAACACCTAGGAAACCTGAGGTCATGAATGAACAGTAAATCTGCATAATTTGGTTTCTTCTCTACTGGTTTCATGGATGTAGTAGCACCACCTGGACAAATCTGTTTCCTTTCAGTTAAAAAGCACTCTTCACCCTCCAATTCTACCATGTCTCCTTTGGAATGTGATGGAGATAGAGGATGGAGGAAAACAAGAGCAGACATACATCAAAGACTCAAAATTCTGTTTAAAAAAAAAAAATCACAGCTAGTCCAGACAATGTAAAAAGGGAAGACCATGATAAAAATAAACCTGAATTAAACAAAAAACAAAGGAGATGATCAACTAAACCTAAGAAGATTCTTTAAAAAGACTAAAAAAATAGAAAAGCTTCTGCTAAATTAAGGATGAAAGAGAGCAAGAACAGAACTGAACATTATGAATAAAAAAGGAATGTAAATACACAGAGGCTCTTTGTAACTCACAGAAGATTTCTGAACATAGCAATGAACATAACACTGCTAATCATTTTAAAAGTGCATATTTTTCTCTAAAATTACAAAAAAAATTCATGAATACTGCCCAATTTTTAAAAATTTCAGTGTATTGATAATTACTAAAGAAAAGTAATAGGTAAAATTAAATCTCTCCCAAAATACCAACAAATAACACTAAATCCAAATTGCCTGATTGATAGGTAATAAACCTAAGCAAAACAATCTGAAGCTTCTACTACTGTACTTTTTCCAGATTACTATTATCAGCTACAACTGAAAACCCAGATATAGAATACAGGCATTAGTCATTATGAAGTATTTTGCGGTGGGGTGGGTGAGGATTTGCATATAAAAATAAATATTCAGCTTAATTTATTTATATTAACTGGTTGATAATTACTTTTGTCATGAAATCCAGGCTTACACATCCTGAATCAACAAAAATAAAACTTCCTCTATTCCAGAGAAAGTTCAGTGAAGCATTATTTCAAACTTCATAGTAATTACATTTCAATAAATCATTTAAGAGTGCTTCCCTAGTGGCTCAGTTGGTAAAGAATCTGCCTGCAAGGCAGGAGACGTGCATTTGATCCCTGGGTTGGGAAAATCCTCTGGAGAAGGGTATGGCAACCCATTCCAGTACTCTTGCCTGGAGAATCCCCATGGACAGAGGAGCCTGGCAGGCTACAGTTCATGGGGTGGCAAAGAGTCGGACACGACTGAGTGACTAAGCACAGCACAGCAAATCATTTAAGAGAAGAGAAAATAAGGAGATGGCATTATCCCCAAGAGAAGGGAGTAAGTGCTATTCTAAAACATATACATAGGAATGTAGGAAACAGAGGAGGAATATGAAGGACACTAAATGGAGATGGATTTAAAGAAAACTTTCAGAGAGGAGCTTTGTTTGACTGAAGAGATAAGTAGGAATTTGCAAGTTAGAGAAAAGAAAAGCTTTGCAGAAAATGTTTAGACAGAGCAATAGGATATGCTGAAGATACAAAAAGCTTTAAAAAGTATGATTTCTGAGGAGTAAGTGAAACACACCCTAAGTGTTGCTTTCGAAAACTCCTTAGTTATCACAATACTTGCTGTATGTGTTCCCTATAAATTCAAGTGTTGAAGTCCTAGTCTTCCCTAATGGGACTGTATTTGGGCATAGAGTCTTGGAATAATTAAAGTTATACTGGGTTATAAGAGTGAGGCCCTGGCAGAGAGGGATAAATTGGGAGCTTGGGATAGACAGATACACACTACTATGTATAAAATAGATAACTGATGAGGACCTACTGTATAGCACAGTGGGGGGCGGCAGGAAGAAGGTACAATCTGTAGGACATATATTAAGTTAACCTTAAAAATGCATTCCAATATATAGTAGGTGCAGACAAATACCGTTTGGTTTCACTTATACGAGGTACCTAGAAGAGTAAAATTCTTAGTGTCAGAAAGTACATTGGTAGATATCAAGGGCTGGGATCAGGGGAAGAAGGGGGATGGGGGCTTAGTGTTTAATGGGGACAGAGTTTCATTTTAGGAAGGTAAAAAATTGGGGATAAGGATGATGATGATGAGAGTTGCACAACAATGCGAATTAGTGCCCCTGAACTCTACAGCTATACATGGTTAAAACAGTATGGTTTATATCATATGAGTTTTACCATAATCTAAAAAAAAAAAGAGTGAGGTCTTAATCTGGCAGGATTAGCATCTCTGTAAGAGGAAGAGAAACAAGCACTCCACCTCTCTCCACAGTGTGAGGACCACGAGTATGTAGCTACTTGCAAGTCCAGAGAATAGACGGCAGACTGACATTTTCATTGCCAGCACCTTGGATTTCCCAGCCTCCAGAACTGTGAGAAACAAATTTCTGTTACATAAGCCACCCAACCTCTGGTGTTTTAGTGTGGCACCTTGAACAGACTAATAACACCTCTCAAGACTGTAATAGGTGAAGAAACACGGAAAAAATAATTCAAATGACCCTATGTCCAGGTGAGTCAGAAAGAAGAGGCATCAGGCTTGAGGAGATGGGAGATGCTTGATAGGGTCCACACAATGTTAAAGCTGGGAGGATTCTTAGGGCTCTCATTTTCAACTGCTTTGTTTTACACTGAAAGAAACAAGGACCCAGCTTTGCCCAAGGTTATGTGACAGCTAGTGACAGCGGCTAGTGACAGAGGCCTGCAAGAGACTTTGATCTTCCTGGTATATGCAGGGGCTCATTCCTCGGAGAGAACCTAGCAGTTGTGGTATCATCTTTGCTGAGAATAATTCCACTATCCTCTATGCTCACATAAACTCCTTTCCTAATTCATTCTTCCTGGTGCAGCCTGATGCCTTCACTGAAGCAGTTGATTAATTACTAAGAACCATCAAACCCTGCAGTGACATCCCTTAGGCAAAGGCTGCTTCTCTTCCTGAAATGCCAATCTCGGTGAAGGTCTGAGTTACCCCATGTTTTCTGACATTCTCAGCAGTGGGGCCCCTCTGCCTGGGGCTGATTCAGTGCAAAGAGGGTCTGCTTTAACAAACAAGACGCTGCTTCCCCACCAGCAGGCCTGCTGTTGCTCTTGTTTTCAATTCTCCAAAGGCGAGATCCTGCATATGCTCACCTACCGCTGCCTCAGCACAGGATCAAATGGATGAATGAGTGAGTGGGAGGAGCAGGAGCCAGTGGAATTGAAGAACAGAGCTGGCATGAAGCCAGTCCAGCAAAAGAGAAAGACAAGTACTGTATCATAAAGAAAATGGAAAACCTGGGCCCAAGCCACCATCCTAAGGACAGAGTTTCTGTTTCTACTGTGCCCCCAAGCAATGTCAAAAGCAGAAACACAGCTTTGCCATCAAAGCTGAATATCACTTTACAGCCCTCAATTTCATAAAGATTAAACTAGTAATAATGACACTATCTGATAATGAGACATATATAAGAAAATGCCTTTAACCCATGTATTTATGAATATGCCAAATTTTGCCCCCTGGGTGTTGTACCATTTAGAAATATTCATGAAGGACCTTTAAAAATGTCTACATATTTTGTGTAACAATTAAAAACAGCATTAGGAATCTGGACATACATGAGAAAATGAAGACCTAGGTATAATATGACAGTCATGAAAACGTGCTGCTTCCATAGCCTGCTGTGGGTAGGAAGATTCCAGCTGTTACCCTACTGTAGTCAGTCTCCACCAAGTTTGCACCACCTCATGCAGGCTGCTCTAAGTCAATGATATTTCAAGTATGGTGGGATTATTAAGGAGTTGTCTGGTGAGATGAACTCCTTCACTGACTGATTTTAGCTTGAGGGCTCCCCTGTGACCTGGCTAAAACTTTCTTTGAACTGTGCTGAAGTCTGAGATTTTTCCTGACACAATTAACCTTTCTTCTGTCTCTCATTTCACAAGAGTCAGATCTGCATTTTATTCTGAAGATTCTCCTTACCTTTCCTACTCCCCCAATAAACCTTTTGCTGATCTAATCCTGTCTTGTCTATTTCTTGGGAACGCAAACTAGTGAATATAAGAATGTTCAAAGGCAGTTCAAGGGACATAATCAAACTTAAATGCTTTTGCAGGGCAAATGAGGCAGTGAACAAATTGAAAGGACAACCTATTGAATGGGAGAAAATATTTGAAAATGATGCAATCAAGGGTTTAATCTCCAAAATATACAAATAGCTCATATAATGCAATATTATAAAACAAACAACCCAATCAAAAAATGGACAGAAAATCTAAACAGACATTTTCCCAAAGAAGACATACAGATATCCAACAGGCACATGAAAATTCACTCAACATTGCTAATTATTAGAGAAATGCAAATCAAAATAAAAACAAAATATCACCTCACATCAGTCAGAATGACTATTATCAAAAAGTCTACAAATAATAAATGCTGGAGAGCATGTAGAACAAAGAAAACCCTCCTACACCATTGGTAGGAATGTAAGTTGGTGTAGCTACTATGAAAAACAGTATAAAGGAGCCTTAAAAAACTAAAAATACAGCTACCATATGATCCAGCAATCCCATTCCTGGGTATAGATCCAGAAAAGACAGAAACTCTAATTCAAAAAGATACATGCACCCTAATGTTCACACCAGCACTATTTATAATAAAGACATAGAAATAATACATGTCTATTAGCAGATATTCAATTTAAGAATATGTAAGGAAAAAATGTATGGTATTCAGTTGCTTTAGATGTGTCCTACTCTTTGTGATCCTATGGACCATAGTCTGCCAGGCTCCTCTGTCCATGACATTCTCCAGGCAAGAGTACTGGAGTGGGCTGCCATGCCCTCCTCCATGGATCTTCCTGACCTAGGAAAAGAACCCAGGTCTTCTATGTCTCCTGCATTGGCAGGTGGGTTCTTTAGCACTAACACTTTGGGCTTCCTAGGTGGCTCAGGGGTAAAGAATCTGCCTGTAAACAATCTGTTCCTGCAGGAGCTGCAGGAGACTTGGGCTTGATCCCAGGGTTGGGAAAATCCCCTGAAGAAGGGCATGGCAACCTACTCCAGTATTCTTGCCTGGAGAACCCTCATGGAAAGAGGAGCCTGGTGGGCTACATCCACAGGGTTGCAAAGAGTCATACATGACTGAAGTGACTTAGCATGCACATATATGTGTAAATATATATATGTATATATATATATATATATATATATATATATATATATATATATACACATGATCAAACCAGTCAATCCTAAAGGAAATCAACTCTGAATATTAATCTACTATGAACCTGAAGCTCCAATACTTTGGCCACCTGATGCCAAGAGTCGATTCATTGAAAAAGGTCCTAATGTTGGAAAAGACAGAAAGCAAAAGGAGAAGGGGTGGCAGAGGATGAGATGATTGGATAGCATCCCTGACTCAATGGACATGAATTAGTAAACTCCAGGAGACAGTGAAGGACAGTGAAGCCTGGAAGTGACGCAGGTGCTGCAGTCCATGGAGCTGAACATGACTTAGCAACTGGATAACTGTGCTGGCTGTCGCGCTTCTTGTCTTTTTCCTGGGTGCCACGTGCAACTTCCCTGCACATGGTGTGTGGTTTCCCACTTGGTTTTTGTCACTTAATTTCCAGACTTATTCAATATCTCATGATCGTTGCTCATGCTTAGGGCATAAGAATGTATTGTAGGACTGCAGCCTGTTTACATAACCATCTGCCCCTGGCCGGTGACCAAGACTGTTTCTAATCCTGACAGTAACCAGGACTGTGGTCCTTCCTGAGGCTTCCTGGCAGCTTGGACTTGGAGCCTGTGAGCCAGCCCCATGGTGGGGTGCCGAAGGTAGGGGAGCATTTTGGAGTTTGGAAGCTTTTTTTAATTTTAGAACTCTCATAATTTAAGTGTGTGCATTTTGTTTGGTTACATAAATAACAGGTAAAAGTTTCAGACGATCCAGAACAAAACATAAAGTCCCTTCACTATTACCTCCCCCGCCGAGCTCCCAGTGCCTCCCTGTGAGTCACCATCATCAACAAACAGGCGGCTTCCTTCCAGTCCCTTTTCAGCACCTTTACACTCTTACACATGTCTTTTATGTATGTTGGACCTTGTTATATATACATTCTGTTCTGTAAACTTTCCTCCTTTACTGAACAATGCATCCTGTCCAAGAGTCAGAGATCTAGCTACCACATTCTTTTTCTTAAATAGCTGCATACTTTTTATAATGTGGTATTACATTTCACTGAATATTTTATTTTATTTATTCACCTTTTCTGAAGATTTGGGATGTTTGTTAATTTTAATGCTGCTGTGAATGTTGATGGACTTAAATTCAGGGTCACATATAAGAATTTCTACAGAAAGGATTCCTCGAAATGAAACTGCTGACTCAATGGTCATGTACACAAAATTTTGATAGCTAATTCCAAATTATCTTCCCAAAGCAGCCATTTTCTTTAAAAAAAATAATAAAAGAAGCTTCTTTAGTTACAAAAAGTAATGTTCTTGCAAAAAATGTAAAGCACAGAAACAAAACCAGAAAGGAAATTTAAAAATTCCTTTGATTTTCCTTTAAAAATTCCTCATAATTTCATCACCCAAGAATGACAGGTGTTAACATACAATATCTTTATTTGAATCACTTTACTGTGCAGATATGTACATATGAATTTTTAATGAAAATGTGGCCCTAATACATAGTCTTTTTAGAAACCTTCTTTTTGCAGTTAACTGTATATCACAAAGACCTTTTCAAGTCACTAAAGAGTCTAGTCTTCTATGGGGATATTCTAGGTTGTTAGTGTGGTTTAGGGACAAGAGGAGAAAAGCTTAAGTGGACGGAGGGAAACTAAAAAGAATTTTTTTTAATTTTTATCAGCTGCTAGACAGCTGATAAGCCATGTGTAGGATATGTTCACTTGAACTGTTTACATAGAAGAATTATTCTACAACCCTGGTTCTTGGATGTATTTGAAAACCTAATAAAGACATCTTTCCAGCAATGTGTATGATCACATAATTTGAATATAGTTTCATGTGTTCATGTCCCTTCTTTCCCCACTAGAAAAAATTCCTTGTCTACAGCATCATTTTAAATGATGGTTGCACTGAATGCCTCAGTGAGGCTAGAGCACAGCTCACCTAACCATAGGGTGTTAAGGATATGGACTTTTGAGTCAGGCACACCCCATCAAATCCTGGCTCCATTATGTGCTCTTCAGTCCCCCTGCCTGTCCCCTCACTTGTAAAATCCAACAATAATAGGCCAATTCTAGGGTTTTGGGGAGGTTTAAAGAGTTCATTCACGTGCATAAAATGTTTAAACCAGAGTCAGGCACGTGGTAAGTGATAATTAAATGTCAACTCTTATTATTTCCAGCGTTTGGCTTTTGTAAGCATTTCTAACTCTAATCTTTGCACACTTCCGCGGTGACTTCCCAGGGATAAATTCCTACATGTGGAATAGCTGTGTGGAGGTATTAAAGTACTTATAAGATTTTGGATACATAATACAAAACTCCTCTCTAAAGATTCAGATTCAGTCATTATTCCAGGACCGGGTTTCCGGTGGTAAACAAATGGATGGAAATCTCTGCATTTGTGGTTTACATTAGAAACTGGAATAGACCGTAAACAAAATTTAAAAAGTGACTCACTAGAAAGAAACAGTACTATGGAGAAAAGGAAGCAGGGATGGGTGCTGGGGTTGCAGTTCTGATGGGACGAGAGGTTGAGGAGGAGAGGAACATTCCAGGCAGAGGGAGTAAGTATGGAGGGCTAGGGGCAGAATCCTGCCTTGTGTGCCTGAGGGGAACCTGGAGGACAGGAGGGCAAAGCTTGAAGTATTGGGGACACCTCACTAAGTAGGCCATCAAAGACACACTGTCAACAAACGAAGTCACCGATGGGAGCTCCGGAAAAAATCACGCCCAAACAGGAGAAGCGGTTCTCAGCCTTGACCCCAGGTGACAGCAGCCACCATCAGCCTCCATTCTACACTGACATTTGTCTCCCCTCATGTATAACTACTTCAGTTCCAAGTCTGGGCCTTCCGGAGCCCTCAGAACTTCCTAGTTTAGCAGCGGTTCTGCAGTTGGAGGAAGTGAGCAGAAACTCCAGGCCACTTATTTACACCGTGGTGTCCCCAAGATGAACGTGCGGCTTGCTGCTTCTTTGCTTTCACCTGCAACCTCTGAGCTGGGCTCTCTGCCCTCTGTGTGAGTCTCTGGGGCTGCTGCTTTGTGGCCGTGAGGTGCAGAGAAAACAGGACGGGGCGGGGGCTGGGGGACTGCGGAGCTTCCTCCACATGCCTGTTCTAATCCTCAGAACCTGCGAGTTTGTTTCCTTGCATGGAAAAAGGTCTTGCAGGTGTGATTAAATGGGTCACGTCGATAATCAGGTGTGTCTAATAAAAGGGACTTTATAAGAGGTAGGGGGGGAGCGGGGCTAGAGGGAAATAAAAGAATAAAGTCGCAGAGGGGGGCAGCGGTGGAGGCGGGAAAGCTGCTGTGAGAAGCTGGAGAGAGGAGGAGCTGGGGTGAGAAGCTCAGGGGAGGGAAAGTCGGGGTATGGAGAAGGGGGGTGAAAGCTCGGGTGAGAAACCAGGGTGGGAACAGTGGGGATGTGGGGGGGAAGCCGAGGTGAGAAGCCTGGGGAAGTCGGGAGAAGCCGAGGGGGAGCAGGAGCTGGGCTAGGCCAGGCTGATACAGCGGAGGGTGGGGTGACTCCATTGCTGGAAGGTTCCATAAGCCAGAGAACTCAGACAGCCTCCAGAAGCTGGAGAAGGTAAGAGAATGGATTTTCCTCCAGGACTTCCAGAAGGAATACAGCCCTGCCAGCCCTTTTTGGACTTTTGATCTCCAGAACTGTAAGATAATCAGTTTCTGGGACTTTTTTGTGTGTGTGTGTGACAAAATGCATATGATTATAAAACCTACTGGCTTAACCATTTTAAGTATACCATTCAGGGGTATTAAATAGGTAGATAATGTTTCATCAATACCCTCTATCTCCTTAACTCTTTTCATCTTGTAAAACACAATGTCTAGACGTATTAAACAATAACTCACCATTGCCTTCTGCCCCTGGCAACCAACCTTCATATTTTCTGTCTCTGACTACTTTAAATATCTCATATAGTGGAATCATATGGTATTTGTGTTTTTGTGGCTGGCCTATTTCACCTGGTGTAATGTTCTCAAAGTTCATCCATGTTGTCGCATACGCCCAAATTTCCTTCTTTTCTAAGGCTGAATAATACTCCATTGTTTAACAGTGAATTTCTAAGCAGAACTGAGACGCCAAAAAGTGTTTAAAGCAGTATTAGTACACCAAGGTAGCCAATTCCAAGTAGAAAAATTCACAGACAACATATTTGAATCAGCTCACAATGTAATTAAGTTTCTCCATAAGTGGTGGGGGACTTCTTGACAATTATATCAAACTTGTGATGCTTAAATTCAACAAAAAAACTTCTGTTACAGATTTAAGAAGGAAATAAAAGTCTGGTTTACTTTTGCTTTTCTGTTTTTTAAAAAATATAAATAGGTTTAAGGCAACACTGATTTGATTAGATGTAGAATACTAATGTGTATATTTATGTCAGGGACTAACCACTGGAGATACAAACAGCCATGAGAAGTTCTGTGTTTTTGATGATTAAAAACTGGTATGTAAAAATCCTAGGGATGCTTTAATTAAACAGTTGAAAAAAGATAGCTCCTTGCTATGGAAGTTTTGTGGACTTAGGTGGCTATAAATTCTTTTTTGCTATGCTGTAAAAATTATTAAAATTTTTTGTCTACTCATTTCTCTATCAATGGACTTGAAATTGGGCAAATTCCAGGAGATGGTTAGGGACAGGGAAGCCTGGTGTGCTTCAGTCCATGAGGTCACAGAGGGTCTGACAAGACTTAGCCACTGAAGAAGAACAGCAGCTCTCAGTGGATACATGGGTCGCTTCTTGTTTTTAGCTATTGTGAATAATGCTGCTATGAGCATTGATGTATAGGTATCTCTTTGAGATCCTGATCTCAGCTCTTCTGGATATAGATCCAGAAGTAGAATTGCTAGATCTTTAATTTTTTTGAGGAACCTTCACACAGCTTTTGGTAGCAGCAGTTTTATATTCCCACCAGCAGTGCTCTGGTGCTTCAATTTCTCCACACTTGATTTCTGGGTGATTTTGCTTGTTTGGGGTTTTTTTGCGGTGGGGGGGGGCATGGTTGTTTCCTTCCCTTTTTTGATAAGCAGCCATTCTAATGAGTATGAGATGGTAACTCACTGTAGTTTTGATTAGAATTTCTCTAACTAGTGATGTTGAGTATCTTTTCATGTGCTCATTGGCCATGTGTGTATCATCTTTGGAAAAATACCCATTCAACTCCTTTGCCATTTTTTTTCATTTTTAAATTTAACATTTTGTATAACTCTTAAAGTTTCAACAAATTACTACAAAATATTGCTCTATTCCCTGAGTTGTACAATATATCCTTATAACCTATCTTATACCCAGTAGTTTGAATCTCCTACTTCCCATTCCTCTGTTGCCCCTCTAACCACTAGTTTTCCTGTATCTTGTGATCCTGCTTATATTTTACTATACTCAGTAGTTTGTTGTACTTTTTATATTCTATGTATAAGTGATATACAATATCCATCATTCTCTGCCTGCCTTACTTAGCATGTGTATGTATTAGTCACTCAGTTGTGTTTGACTCTTTGTGACCCCAAAGAGTGGTAGCCATTGGATACTGGAGTGGTAGCCATTCCCTCCTCCCGAGGATCTTTCCCACCCAGGAATTGAACTTGGGTCTGCTAATTGCAGGCAGATTTCCTTATTGTCAGAGCCACTTCTCTTAGCATAATGCCCTCCAGGTCAATTCATGTTGCTGCAAATGGCAAATTTTCATGTTTTTTTTTTTTTTTTTTAAATATCTGAGTAGTATTCCACTATCTATATACACACACACACCACATCTTTCTTCATTCATTGATGAACACTTAGGTTGGTTCTATATCTTGGTAATTGTAAATAATGCTGCTGTGAACATTGGGGTCCATATATCTTCTCAAACTAATATTTTTTCAGATATATACCCAGGAGTAGAATTGCTCAGTCATATGGTAGTTCTATTTTTAGTTTTGTGAGAAACCTCCATAGTGTTTCCCACAATGGCTGCACCAATTTACATTCCCACCAACAGTGTATGAGGGTTGGCTCCTTTTTCTCCATATCCCTTTCAACATTTTGTTATTTGTTCTTTTTCATGAGAGCCATTCTCACAGGTGTGAGGTGATAGCTCATTGTGCTTTTGCTTTCCATTTGCCTGATTAGTGATTTTGAGCATCTTTGCCTGTGCCTACCGGCCATATGCTTTTCCTTTTTAAAAAATGTTTAGTCACTTCTTAGGCCCATTTTTAACTGGGTTGTTTGTGTTTTTTTTTTTAATGTTCTTTATATATGTTGAACATTAACCCCTTATCAGTCATATCATTTGCAAACATTTTCTCCTATTCAGTAGGCTGTCTTTTTGTCAATGGTTTCTTTTGCTGTGCAAAAGCTTTTAAATTTAATTAGGTTCCATTTTGTTTATTTTTGCTTTTATTTAAACTCTTATCATATATATGGTTTGCAAATATTTTCTCCCATTCTGTAGGTTGCCTTTTTACACTGTTCTGATCTCTTTTGATGTGCAAACATTTTACATATGCTTTAAGTCCAGTCTGTCTCTTTTATTGTCTATGCCTTTGGTGTCCTGTTCAAGAAATCACTGCCAAATCCAATGTCATGAAGCTTTTGTCCTGTTTTCTTCTAAGAGTTGCAGAGTTTTGGGTGTCACATTTAGGTATGATCCATTTTAAGGTAATTCTTGTACTTGCTAATAGGTAAGGATCCAGCTTCATTCTCTTGCATGTGGGTAATCCAGGTTGCCCAGCACCATTTTTTGAAAAGACTGTTGTTCCTCCATTGAATGGTCTTGGCACTCTTATCAAAATTTGCTTAGCCATATATATGAAAGTTTATCTCTAGACTCTCGTTTAATTTGTCTCTATATATGTATATATGTCTGTCTATATGCGAGAAGAGAATGGCAGCCCACTCCAGTAATCTTGCCTAGAAAATCCCATGGAGAGAAGAGCCTGGCATGCTACATTCCATGGGGTTGCAAAAGTCAGACATGACTGAGCGACTAACACTTTCACTTCCATGCTAGTACCACACTGGCTTTTTTTTTCTTTTTTAATTTGAAAAGAAACACTTTTAATTCTATATGTATTTTATATTTATAAACATAAAATATTTTACATATTATCAACATATAAACATAAAAGTCAGACTAGCCACATTTCAAAGACTCAGTAGCCACATGTGGCCACTGGACCAACTGACAGGTCCCAGGAAGTGAAGACTAAGTTCCGCAAAGGTAGGGAAACACAACTATTTTGTTCAGCTCAGTTCTCCCAGTACCTACGTAGTACTGGCATATTTTTGTGAGAGAAGAGAAAGATGAAGGAATAAAAATGGGTCTTATTTGAGATATAAAGGCATTGCTATAGTAAGTGGGGTTAAAAGCGTTTGCTGAGTTAAAAGTCTTGGGCTCAAGTCTTGACTCTAAAATTTTTTAGTAACTTGGGCAAATCAAAACTTTTCTGAACTTGATATATAGCAGAAGATATTTTTCATATTACAGTCCATGTAATATGAAAGCTACAGTCCATGGGGTTCGGTTGCTCAGTTGTGTCCAACTGTTTGCGACCCCATGGACTGCAGCGCTCCAGGCCTCCCTGTCTATCACTACTGCAGTTTACTCAGACTCATGTTGATTGAGTTGGTGGTGCCATCTAACCACGACATGACATGTCATGACATGTCAACCATGTCATCTGCCATCCCTTTCTCCTACTGCCTTCAATTTTTCCCAGCATCAGGGTCTTTTCCAATGAGTCAGCTCTTCACATCAGGTGGCCAAAATATTGACATTTCAGTTCCAGCATCAGTCCTTCCAATGATCACTCAGGACTGATCTCCTTTAGGATGGACTGGTTCAATCTCCTTGCAGTCCAAGGGACTCTCAAGAGTCTTCTCCAACACCACCATTCAAAAGCATCAATTCTTCTGTGCTCAGCTTTCTTTATACTCCAACTCTCACATCCATACGTGACCACTGGAAAAACTATAGCTTTGACTACATGGACCTTTGTTGACAAAGTAATGTCTCTGCTGTTTAATATGCTGTTCTAGGTTGGTCATAACTTTTCTTCCAAGGAGTAAGCATCTTTTAATTTCATGGCTGTAATCACCATCTACAGTGATTTTGGAGCCCAAAAAAATAAAGTCTGCCACTGTTTCCCCATCTATTTTGCCATGAAATGATGGGGCCAGATGCCATGATCTTAGTTTTCTGAATGTTGAGTTTTAAGCCAACTTTTTCACTCTCCTCTTTCACTTTCATCAAGAAGCTCTTTAGTTCTTAGCTTTCTGCCATAAGGATGGTGTCATCTGCATATCTGAGGTTACTGATATTTCTCCCAGAAATCTTGATTCCAGCTTGTGCTTCATCCAGCCCAGCATTTCTCATGATGAACTCTGCATATAAGTTAAATAAGCAGGGTGACAATATACAGCCTTGACATACTCCTTTCCTGATTTGGAACCAGTCTGTTGTTCCATGTCCAGTTCTAACTGTTGCTTCCTGACCTGCATACAGATTTCTCAAGAGGTGGTCAGGTGGTCTGGTATTCCCATCTTTTGAATTTTCCACAGTTTGTTGTGATCCACACAGTCAATGGCTTTGGCACAGTCAATAAAGCAGAAATAGATGTTTTTCTGGAACTCTCTTGCTTTTTCAAGACCCAGCGGATGTTGGCAATTTGATCGCTGGTTCCTCTGTCTTTTCTAAAGCCAGCTTGAACATCTGGAAGTTCACCATTCACATACTGTTGGAGCCTGGCTCAGAGAATTTTGAGCATTCACACTTTACTAACATGTGAGATGAGTGCACTTGTGTGGTAGTTTGAGCATTCTTTTGGCCTTGCCTTTCTTTGGAATTGGAATGAAAACTGACCTTTTCCAGTCCTGTGGCCACTGCTGAGTTTTCCAAATTTGCTGGCATTTTGAGTGCAACACTTTCACAGCATCATCTTTTAGGATTTGAAATAGCTCAACTGGAATTCCATTACCTCCACAGGCTTTGTTAGTAGTGATGCTTCCTAAAGCCCACTTAATTTCACATTCCAGGATGTCTGGCTCTAGGTGAGTGATCACACCATTGTGATCATCTGGGTCATGAAGATCTTTTTTGTATAGTTCTTCTGTGTATTCTTGCCACCTCTTCTAAATATCTTCTGTTTCTGTTAGGTCCATACCATTTCTGTCCTTTATTGAGCCTATCTTTACATGAAATACTTCCTTGGTATCTCTAATGTTCTTGAAGAGATCTCTAGTCTTTCCCATTCTATTGTTTTCCTCTGTTTCTTTGCACTGATCACTGAGGAAGGCTTTCTTATCTCTCCTTGATATTCTTTGGAACTCTGCATTCAAATGGGTATATCTTTCCAATTCTCCTTTGCTTTTGGCTTCTCTTCTTTTCACAGCTATTTGTAAGCTGTCCTCAGACAGCCAGTTTGCTTTTTTGCATTTTTCTTGGGGATGGTCTTGATCCCTTTCTCCTATAGTGTCAGGAACCTTCGTCAATAGTTCATCAGGCACTCTGTCTATCAGATCTAATCCCTTGAATCTATTTGTAACTTCTACTGTATAATTGTAAGGGGTTTGATTTAGGTCATACCTGAATGGTCTAGTGGTTTTCCCTGCTTTCTTCCATTTAAGTCTGACTTTGGCAATAAGGAGTTCATGATCTGAGCCACCGTCAGCTCCTGGTCTTGTTTTTGCTTACTGTGTAGAGCTTCTCCATCTTTGGCTGCAAAGAATATAATCAATCAGATTTTGGTGTTGACCATCTGGTAATGTCCATGTGTAGAGTCTTCTCTTGTGTTGTTGTTGAGGGTTTTTGCTATGACCATGCTTTCTCGGCAAAACTATTAGTCTTTGCCCTGCTTCATTCTGTACTCCAAGGGAAAATCTGCCTGTTACTCCAGGTGTTTCTTGACTTCCTACCTTTGTATCCCAGTCCCCTTTAATGAAAAGGACATCTTTTTTGGGTATTAGTTCTAGAAGACCTTGTAGGTTTTCATAGAGCTGTTCAGCTTCTTCAGCATTACTGATAGGGGCATAGACGTGAATTACCATAATATTGAATGGTTTACCTTGGAAATGAACAAAGATCATTCTGTTGTTTTTGAGATTGCATCCAAGTACTGCATTTTGGACCCTTTTGTTGACTGTGATGGCTAATCCATTTCTTCTAAGGGATTCTTGCCCTCAGTAGTAGATATAATGGTCATCCAAGTTAAATTCACCCATTCCAGATTTTTTTCATATTATAGTCTCTGTAATATAACGGACTGTAGTAATAAACTCCAGTCCATGGGGTTACAAAGAGTCAAATATGACTTAGCAACTACATAACAGCAGCAACAATAAATTTGTGTTCAGTGCCTCACTCCACACTTCAGCTGTCTGCAGATAGAACCCTCATTCTTTTAACCTGATGAAGAAAGGCTCTGCTGAGGTATCTCATACCCTTATATCCTGTTGGGTTCCCTTTGGTTAGCAGCCTCTACCCTCTAGATTAACTATAGATGTCCTCTGGTATAGGATAGGAACTGGTTACAACAGAAATTAGAAGTGGAAAGGGGCCTGAAATCTTAAGATTTCCTTAGAGAGAGATGGAGAGAGAGTAGGGTTGAATACTAGAGATGAGTCCACTGAATGTGGAAGAAGAGAGTCAAGGAGCTTATGATCAGGAAGTTGAACTTGAGCTTGCCACATTTCCCATGATGACTCAACATCATATCAGAAGGCTAGTATTCCATTCACATTTCTCCCTGTTCCCTAACTGGTTTACTTCTGGCTGCCTGTGATGCTCACTGATGTGAATATTCTGAGAGAAGCATAAAGCTGATATGTGTACTCTCCTATACCATTTCTTTGTAGGAAGAGAATAAAGCAGGGATTCCCAGCCTTCAAGATCTAATGCCTATGATCTGAAGTGGAGCTGATGTAGTAATAATAGAAATAAAATGCACAAAAAATGTAATGCACTTGAGTCATCCTAAAACCCCCAGCCTACCCCTGGAAAACCTATGTTCTGTGAGACTGATCCATAGTGCCAGAAAAGCTGGGAAACCACTAGTGTAAAGGACACACTCTTCTTGAAATAGATCCACCATTATTTATGGGACTCTCCTTAGAATACTTCAGTGATGAGCGTCCTCATTGGCCCTTGCAAAAATTCACAGACTTTCTACTGCAACTTTTGAGACCAGAATTAAATAAGTTCTCCTATAGTCTTCTTTAAGCACAACCAGATATACTGATGTTTCACTTTACATTTGTCCAGTTTGGCTAATGCAGAAATACCTCTGGCCATACACACCGCAACTCCTTACACAGGAATCTTCCTTCCCTGGCAGAAAACTTTCTTGGACAAGATTCCTTTTCAAATAACACCAAATTGATATTCATATTCCGGGATACATACACTTCTGTCCTCCTCCCTTCCCCCTTCTCCTCTCTGCCTCCCCTTCTTCCCCTCCCCCATTTCTCCTCCACCTCTTCTTCCCCCTCCCCACCTCCTCCTCTTCCTCTTGATCTCCAACTCCCCTTCTTCCCTATCCTTGTTCCTCCTTTTCTCTCTCCTCCTCTTCACCCCCCATCCTCCTCTTCTTCCTCCCCCTCCTCTCTGGCCACCTGTGTGGCAGAGCCAGGGATGCCCTGACTCTGTGCCCCTCTCCTACAGCCAGCTGCTGCCCTGCAGCCTCAAGATTGTTTTGATTACAGTAGTTTTGTAGTAAGTTTTGACATCAGAAAGTGTGAGTTCCCAGCTTTGTTCTCCTTTTTCAAGATTATTTTGACTATATGGAGACTGCTTGAGATTTCATATGAGTTTTAGATGGGATTTTCGATTTCAGAATCCCAATGATGTTTTTTTGGAGATAGAGATTGCAGTGACTACATGATTGCAATGACTACGTAGATAACATTTGGTATTGTTGACACTTGAAGATATTAACTATTTCAATCCATGAACATAGGATGTATTTCCATTTATTTCTGTATTTTTTAATTTCTCGAAGCAATGTTTTGTAGTTTTCACTGTATAAGTCTTTCACCTCCTTGGTTAAGTTAATTACAAGGTATTTTACTTTTGATGCTTTTACAAGCAAAATTTTCATAATGTCCTTTACAGATTTTTCGCTGATAGTGTGTAGAAGTGCAGGTGGTTTTTGTATGTCACCTGCTATTTTTTTGGATTCATTAGCTCTGGCAGTTTTGATTTTGTATTATGGAGTCTTTAAAGTTTTCTACAGAGAAGGTTATACCTTCTGTAGAGATTATTTTACTGCTTTTCCAATTTTGATGCCCTGTATTTCTTTTTCTAGCTAGAAAAACGTGGGCCTCATTGTCTTATTCCTAAACTTAAATGAGAAGCTTTCAGTATTTCACTTTAGAGCATAATATTTGATGTGGGGTTTACAACACATGCAGCCTTTATCATGTTGAGGTACTATTATTTTCCTAGAAGTTTGAGTGTTTGTTTGTTTTTTTTTTTTTAATAATGAAAAGGTGTTGAATTTTGTCAAATGTTTCTTCATGGGCAGTTGAGATAAGTATGTGTGTGTGCGTGCACATGTGTGTGTGTTTTCCACTTTGTTGTGTTAATGCAGTATATTTCATTGATCAATGTTGATCCATGCTTGGATTTCAGAAATAAACCCCACTTATGGTGTATAGTTCTTTAATATGCTGCTGAATTCAGTTTTCTAGTATTTTGTTGAGGATTTTCCCATATTCATAGGTGAAGTTGGTGTGGCACCTTTTGTTTTGAGTTTTCTTGTTTGCCCTGTAGTGTCCTTCACTTTAGTATCAGAGTAATGGTAGCCTCATAGAATGACTTAGGAAGTGGTCCCTCCTGTTCAATTATTTTGGAAAACTTCTTGAAATGTTTGGTAGAATTCACCAGTGAAGTCATCAGATCTGGTGCTTTGCTTTGTTGGCAGATTTTTGACTACTGACTCAGTCTCTTTTAGTCATAGGCTATTCAGATTTTCTGTTTCTTCATGATTTAGTCTTGGTAGGTTTTGTGTTTGTAAGTAATTTTCCCATTTCACCTAGGTCATCCTATTTGTTGGCATACAGTTGTTCATTGTATAACTTACCCTCCTGATTTCTGTAGAATTGGTGGTCCCTCACTTTCATTTTAGTTATTTTTTGTTTTTTTTTCCAGTTCATTTAACTAAAGTTTTTATCAGTTTTGATCTTTTAAAGAACCAGGTTTCAATCTCATTATTTTTCTGTGTCCTCTAATATTTAAGTCCTTTCTTCTTCTAGTTTTGGGTTTAGTTTGTTCTCTTTTAAGTTCCTTAAGTTGTCAAGTTATGCTCTTGATTTGAGATCTGTTTTTTTTTTTTTTAATGTGTTTATAGCTATACATTTCCCACTTGGGACTGCATTGGCTGCATTATAATTTTGGTATATTGTTATTGTTTTCATTCAGTTTCATTCAGCTAAGGAGTGATTTATCTTTGATATCATCTTTCATCCATTAGTTGTTTAAGAATGTGTTGTTTAATTTCAGCATAGTTGTGAATCTTCTATTTTTTTTTTTTTGTTACGATTTCTAATTTTATTCCACTGTGGTCAGGGAAAGTACTTTGTATGATAATTATTTCTGTGGTTTAACATATGGTCTAACCTGGAGAATATCACAGTACACATGAGAAGAATGTATATGCTGCTGTTGGTGTGTATAGTGTGCTATACAAAACTACACAAAAATAGTTTATTGCATCTATTTCCTTCTGTCTGCTTGCTCTATTCATTATTTCTCTCTTCAACTCTGTCAGTTTTGTTTCATTTATTTTTCTTGTTATTAGAAATTTAAATGTAACTTATAGCAAGAGGATATATCAAACTTCTATTAATATTTAACGTCCCACTTTGTCTCTTGTAAACCTTTTTTGATTTAAAGTCTGTTTCATCCAATATTGCTATAACCACCTCTGCTCTCTCCTGGTAACTATTTGCACAGAAAATCTTTTCCAATTTTTCATCTTCAATTAGTGCCTTTTCATCTAAAGTGAGTCTCTTATGGAGAGAACAACCTTATAGTTGGATCATGTTTTTATCCATTTTGCAAACCTTTTAATTGGAGAGTTAAAACTATTTACATTTAAGAATGATTACTTGTAATAACTTTCTGTCATCTTAATTTCTCTAATTTTTTAGTTTTGTTTTCCACTTCTTATATTACTGTGTTAGCATTCAGTTAATTTTTTTTTGTACTGATGTTTAAATCCCTTTTTCATTCCCTTTTGTTTATATTCTGTAGCTATTTTCTTTGTGGGTACCATGGGAATTATGTTTAACATATTAAAGTTATAACACTCCCATTTGAATTTATACCAGCTTAACTTCAGTGATATGCAAAATTCTGTTCTTTACAGCTCCATTCCAACTAACAACTTTTGATGCATTAGTCTCCTGAACAACTTAGAATAAAAAGTAGAGTAACAAGTCATTGTTACAATAATATTAACTTTTATAATTGCCCATGTATTTAGCTTTATTGGGATCTTTGTTTCATCATATGGTTTCAAATTACAGTCTAGTGTCACATCATTTCACCCTAAGGACTCCACTGAGTGTTTCTTGCAGACAGGTCTAGTAGTAACAAACTCCCTTGCTTTTATATGGGAATATCTTAAATTTTCTCTCCCTGTTTTTTTTTTTAAATTATTATTATTTTACTTTAACATCAGACATTTAAAGTACCTGAGTATACATGAAAACCTGCTAAGCACTTAACAAAATTACCAAGGTGTAGTCCCTGACTTAAAAAACACACAGTCAAGCAATTTAATTCTGCTGAGTGGACACAAACAGCAGACCCTCCAATTCCAGGCATTTTTTGAACCAGATACACCTATGATGTTCATTAAATTCTCCTCTGTTTGTGATATAATACTGGAAAGTATGTGTAGAGAAAGAAACTTGAAAATAATAAATCTGACACATTAAGTGTAGAATGATAAAGATTCAGGAAGAAATGAACTGTCTTTCCATCCTCTTAATTACCTTCTCAAAAAATGTTTTTGCTATCTTGGTACTAATGATCTGCTAATTTACCAGAAGAGAAAAAGGAAAGATAAGAGCTAGCAGCTCAGAACTGAGGTCAAAGAAACAGATTATAAGGGAGAAGGAAAGAATTTGGCAAGTTAGAAAAGCCAAAATAATTGTTTACTGTTTTGTTGGTTAGTCTCTAAGTCATGTCTGACTCTTTGCAACCCCATGAACTGCAGCCTACCAGGTTCCTCTGTCCATGGGATTTCCCAGGCAAGAATACTGGAGTGGGTTGCTGTTTCCTTCTCACATCTCTCTCATTTTTCAAGGATAGTTTTGCCAGATATAGGATTCTTAGTTGACAGGGCTTGAGTTTCTTCTTCTTTTTAGCAATTTGAGTGAATGGGCTCACTGTCTTCTGGCCTATAAACTTTCTGATGAGAAATCTGCTAATATTATTGAGGATCCTTTGTATTCATTGAATAGTTTCTCTCATTCTGCATTCAACTTCTCTTTATCTTTGACTTTTGATAGTTTGATTACATGTCTTGGTGTAGGTCACTTTGAGTTCACTTTACTTGGAGTTTTTTTTTTTTTTTTCCCTCTTTCTTTGGTAAGTACCATCTTCACATTCTCCTTTGTTTCTCTTCAAAGTGTCAGCATGGGGAGCTTCTACATGTCTGGTTACCCGGTTTCTATAGCTGCAGCCAAGGGACATTTCTTGATCATCTGGCTCTAGAGGCTGAAGGGCTTGTGTTTTGGGTCCAATGTAGCTATAACAATCAGAGAGAGATTTCTGGACAGATTACCACCCCCAGAGCACTGTATGGATAGCAGACTGAGACAACCCCCTCCCCCATCTTTCTGAGAGACAGATCTATTTGCTTGTTCAGGAGCTTTGGCTTAACGGGCAGGCTTCTGGTTTGGTGCATTTCAAGGGGCCTATGAAATTGCTCCCAGGGTGCAATCTTTTGAGTTCCCCCTCTGCCTAGCTCTAGCTCATCAATAAAATATGTATATCCATATCTTTACTGCAAAAGTGCTATCATCTGTTATAGAAGTCAAAGTATCATAATAATTCTCAAAATAAGTTGTACGAAACACACACATTGCTTGTTGTTTAAACTAAAACAACTGGAAATATGCATAACAGCCAAAGAGTTGAGATGTGATAAACATCATTGAATGAATGTGCATATTCTGTCAAATATTATTGAGAGTCTTAAAATAATATGTCTTGAGTCACTAAAAAGGAGAATTTTATAAACCTTGATAATGGAACATTTTAAAAAAAATATTCAGGGATTTCCCTGGTGGTCCAGTATTTAAGACTCTGCTCCCAATGCAGGGGGCCTAGATCAGGGAATTAGATCCTGCATTCTGCAGTGAAGACTGAAGATCCCCTGTGCCTCAACTAAGACCCAGCACAGTCAAATAAATGAATAATTTAAAAAACAAACAAAATTCAGCCAATAATTAAAGCATATGTTAATTATCTTATCTATGTCAAGGCATTTCCTAAGATTAGTATTCCATGAAACATATTTTAGAAAACAATGTTAAAATAACACTTCATAAATGCAAGCATTATTTTTATGCCTGCCTAGTATTACAGTAATAAAATTTACTTTTTCATGTATAGATAGGAACTTACACATCAGTTTAAGCTATGTCCTTATCCTCATAACATGTTCTCCCCTCCCCAGGATCCAACATAGATCCTTGCTTGCAGTAAGAGCTCAGTAAATCTTTCCTTCCATGGGCGGACCCAATTCTAATTCCAAACCATGCCGCCTTTGTTGTAAAATCAGCATTAAGAAATAATAAAAGTATTCAGGAGACATAGCATTCTTACAAAATATATTTCTCCTTCTAACTCTTCTTATAGTTTCTTGTGTATCTAATACTTGGTAAAATTGAACACTGAGAAACTGCAGGGAAATGAGCCTTCTCCTGGCATTGTTGAAACTGTATAATAATCTCACAAAACATTCAAATATGTACATGAGGGCTTCCTTGGTGTTCCAGTGGTTAAGAATCTACCTTGCAATGCAAGGGACACCAGTTTGTCCCTTGTCTGGGAAGATTCCCACATGCCATGGAGCAACTAAGCTGTGCACCACCCCTATTGAGGATATGAGCTACAGCTATGGAACCTACATATTGCAACTACTGAAGCTTGTGCCTGACCCTGTGCTCCACAACTAAAGAAAGCCCATGTCAGCAACAAAGACTCACCACATCCAAAAAATAAAATAATGTACATGATTTAAGTAAGCCCTATGATTTAAATATGCATATCAGAAAAAAGATACATGATAATGCCATAAAATACCTGCATCATAAATCAGAATTTATAGTGATTTGAGTGGTAATTCAGTGAAAACAAAAACGAGAAATGCTATTCTATAAATGCAGCTTCCCATTGACTTATAATGCCTACTTTTTCTGGCTTTCTCTCTTTATATATCTATCATTTATATCATTTATGTAAGTGGACTGAGACACTCTAATAAGCTCAAATCAACATTGCCCCTATTTTCCGGAACTCCCAACCTTTCAACCCTTTTAACCATTACAAACTTTAATATGTAAAAATAAACCTGACAGAACCAAACACGTTCCTATTTAAAAGATTTAAATATTTCAGCAATATGGTATTATTTGTCCCAGCAGCAGCCACAGTAGTAACCATTAAAAGATAAGAGATATTTCTTCTGCTAATAGAGCATGAACAACACTGAACAATGACATTTGGAAAATAATTAACATTTCCACTGTTAATGTCTTTTCACATATCATGAGGATCATGCCTCTTGATCTGCCCTCATGATGTGTGGGATCCTTATTTTATAACAGATGTACCATTGCCTTCTGTTATTCCACTTTTACAATTCAAATCATGCATATCACAAATGCAGAGGCTTGAGAAAGGGTTATAGAAACAATTATTTATGACAGTCCTCTATAAAGTTATCATATTTTTTATTTAAGACCCAAGAATGCTTACGTTACAACCAGGAATTAGATTACTTTACCCATCATGCTTGATAAATACTTTAAAACAAACATCGCCAAAAAGCTAGTCATTTCCCAATTTAATATCCAATTTCATGTTACTGTCTTGTTCCTTTTGAATAATTTACAAGAATTCTATTATCTGCTAATAACAGAATCTGTAACTTTCCATGTTTGATAAAATCATTCAATATTAACTATTTTTGCTAAGGATCTTTCAATTATATTCTGTTCTTTTAATAATTTATTTTTTAATTGAATTTTTTGGTCATAGTTGAAATAGAAACTGAACATTGCCCTGTTCTACAGATTCCTATAATCCGTAAACATTTGGCTAGGACTCTGTTTATCAGAGATCAATTTCAGTTGCTAGACTGATTTTCTGTATTATACATATGTCTTTTTTTTATTCACTTTCACTTTAACAAATGTGTGGGTACTATTGCGTTGGCCAGAAAGTTTGTTTGGGTTGAAAAACCTGAACGAATTTTTTTGTGAACCCAGTATATAAAAGCAATGCTGTTAGGTTCTTAGAACACTGTAGTGAACAATACAAATTAGCTGCCTATGCTCATGAGGCTTATATTTGGGAGACATAAAACTATAATTACAACTTGGAACATATTCACAGAAAGATATATTCACAGAAAAGAAGCAGCATAAAAAGAAAATGGGAGTGGCCTGTTCAGATGAAAGCAGTCGGGTGCTTTGTTGGTAATGTGAGAGAGAAAGTCATGTGAAAGCACTCAGGGTGAAGAAAAATGTAATATCTTGAAAGAGTCTGAAGTTCTCTGTGTTCTGAGAGCTGTGACCCAGGAGGATCATAGCAGGAAGGGAAGTGGAGAGGGAGTAGGGGCCAGATCGAGAAGGGTCTTGTAGATGCCACCATGGCGTATTCAGATAAAACTTGGATTTCCTCATGAGCCTGCATTTTCCCTCTTCATGTTATGCTGAAATGTTACCGTTATCAAACTCCTAAATTAAGTGGTCTCTCTGAATGGATTCTAACTGGCATTTTGCCCATGTGAACGCTGTGATGTGATAGGTAGTGTGCTTTGAAGGTCTATGCTTCATGTTGACTCAGGGTGTGTCAGAACATGGTAGCTACAGCATAAAACAGGGCTCTTTCCACTTAAAAAGTCAAGTGTTTCCATAACACTTCTTAGAAAAAATATGTATTAATCTCTTGTTTACATTTAGGAATTCTGTACCTTGGTATCTATATATTCACGAGTATGCATACATAAAATTCTTATGTAAAAAATAATCATATCAGCCTAAAGGGGTTGAAGTAAGAATAAATTAAGATTATATGTGTAATTACTTGGCTCAGCCCTGGACTTAGCTGAATTATTCAGTAAATATTTCTTTCATCATTGAGGCCAGATGCTGGCCTAGATACTTTATTTGTATTTTATATTATGACTCAGATGGTAAAGAATCTGCCTGCAGTGCAGAAGACCTGAGTTCAAACCCTGGGTTAGGAAGATCCTCTGGAGAAGGGAACTGCTGCCCACTCCAGTATTCTTGACTGAAGAATCTCATGAACAGAGGAGCCTGGCAGGCTATACTCCATGGGGTCACAAAGAATTGGATATGACTGAGCAAATAACAGTTTCGCTTAATGCTGTAAATTTGTTTTATTTTCTCCACATAAGAATGTTATCAGTTTTCACAGATAACATCCTTTTACTGATAGCAATTTTTAAAAACAATTTTATTGGTGCATAGTTGCTTTACAGTGTTGTATGTTTCTACTGAACAGCAAAGTGAATCAGTTACATGTGTGTCTATCATATATATCCTCTCTTAGATTTTTTTTTTCCATTTGCTGCTGCTGCTAAGTCGCCTCAGTCATGTCTGACTCTGTGCAGCCCCATAGATGGCAGCCTACCAGTCTCTGTCATCCCTGGGATTCTCCAGGCAAGAACACTGGAGTGGGGTGCCATTGCCTTCTCCAGTGCAGGAAACTGAAAGTGAAGTCTCTCAGTCGTGTCCGACTCTTCCCGACCACATAGCCTGCAGCCTACCAGGCTCCTCCATCCATGGGATTTTCCAGGCAAGAGTACTGGAGTGGGGTGCCATTGCCTGCTTTTTCCATTTAGGTCACCACAGATCATTGAGTAGAGTTCTCTGTGCTAGACAGTAGGTTTTCATTCAGCTCAGTTCACTTGCTCAGTCATGTCTGACTCTGCAACCCCATGGACTGTAGCACGTCAGGCCTTCCTGTCCATCACCAACTCCCAGAGTTTACTCAGATTCATGTTGCATCAGGTGGCCAAAGTATTGGAGTTTCAGCTTCAGCATCAGTCCTTCCAATGAATATTCAGGACTGATTTCCTTTAGGATTGACTGGTTTGATCTCTTTGTTGTCGAAGGGACTCTCAAGAGTCTTCTCCAAGACCACAGTTCAAAAGCATCAATTCTTCAGTGCTCAGCTTTCTTTATGGTCCCAACTTTCACATCTGTATGTGACTACTGGGAAAACCATAGCTTTGAGTAGACCTTTGTTGGCAAAGTAATGTCTCTGGTTTTTAATATGCTGTCTAGGTTGGTCATAGCTTTTCTTCCAAGGAGCAAGTGTTTTTAATCTCAGTCACCATCTACAGTGATTTTGGAGTCCCAGAAAATAAAATCTGTCATTGTTTCCATTGTTTCTCCACCTATTTGCCATGAAGTGATGGGATCAGATGCTGTGATGTTAGTTTTTTAAATGCTGAGTTTTAAGCCTACCTTTACACTTTTCTTTTTCACTTTCATCAAGAGGCTTTTTGAATCCTCTTCACTTTATGACATAAAGGTGGTATCATCTGCATATCTGAGGTTATGGACATTTCTCCTGGCAATCTTGATTTCAGCTTGTGCTTCCTCCAGTCCAGCATTTTGCTTGATGTACTCTGCATATAAGTTAAATAGGGTGACAGTATACAGCCTTGATGTACTCTTTGCCCAGGTTAGAACCAATCCAGTTCTTACTGTTGCTTCTTGACATGCCTATAGATTTCTCAGGAGGCAGGTTAAACATACGAAATATGAACATACCAGACCACCTTACCTGCCTTCTAAAAAATCTGTATGTTTACATGTACCACGTTTTTAGTCATTCCTCTGCTGATGGACATTTACATTGCTTCCATGCTTTGGATCCTAAAAATAGTGCTGCAGTGAACACTGGGGTTCATGTATCTTTTTGAATTAGGGTTTTCTCCATGTATATTCCCAGGAGTGTATTACTGGGTCCTATTAGTTCTATTTTTAGCTTTTTGAGGATCCTCCATGCTATTCTCCATTGTGGGTAAACCAATTTATGTTCCCACCAGTAGTATAGGAGGATTCCCTATTATCCACATCCTCTCCAGCTTTTGCTTGTACATTTTTTGATGATGGCCATTCTTACTTTAGTGAGTGATACCACACTGTAGTTTTGCTTTGCATTTCTCTAATAATTAGTGATATTGAGCATCTTTTCATGTGTTTGTTGGCCATGTCTATGTCTTTTTGGAGAAATATCTATTTATATTTAGATCTGCCTATTTATGATTGTGTGTGTGTGTGTGTGTGTGTGTGTGTGTTTTCATTTTTATTTTTTTGCTCTTGAGCTGTATGAGCTGTTTGTATATTTTGGAGATTAATTCCTTGTCAGTGGCTTCATTTGCAAATATTGGCTTGACCCAAAAGTTCATTCATTTCACTGTAACATCTTCTGAAAAACCTGAATGAGTATTTTCACTAACCTAATATTTTCTCTCATTCCGAGGGTTGTCTTTCATCTCATTTATGTTTTCCTTTGCTGTGCAGAAGCTTGTAAATTTAATTAGGTCCCATTTGTTTATTTTGTTTTTATTTCCATTACTCTAGGAGGTGGGTCAAAAAAGGTCTTGCTGTGATTTATGTTAGTGTTCTGCCTATGTTTTCATCTAAGAGTTTATACTGTCAGCCTTACACTTATGTCTTTGTTCCATTTTGAGTTTATTTTTGTTTGTGTCATTAGGGAGTGTTCTAATTCCATTATTCGTCATGAAGCTATCCAGTTTTCCTGGCACCACTTTTTGAAGATAGTCTTTTCTTCCCTGTGTGTTCTTGCCTCTTTTGTTATAGATGAGGTGACCAAAAGTGTATGGGTTTATCTCTGCTCTCTATCCTGCTCCACTGATCTGTATTTCTGTTTTCGTGCCAGTAATAAATACTGTCTTGATTACTGTAACTTTGTTGTATAGTCTGAAGTCACGGAGCCTGATTCATCCAGCTGTTTTTCTTTCTCAAGATTATTGAGAAATAATTATTGATTATTTAGTATTTTGTCTTTTCATACAAATTGAAAATTTTTTGTTGTAATTCTGTGAAAAATGCCATTGGTAATTTGATAGAGATTGCATTGAATCTGTAGATTGCCTTGGGTAATATAGTCATTTTCATAGTATTGATTCTTCCAATCCAAGAACATAGTAAGTCTCTCCATTTGTTTGTGTTGTCTTTGATTTCTTTCATTAGTATCCTACAAGTTTTCTGAGTACAAGTCTTTGTATCCTTAGGTAGGTTTATTCCCAGGTATTTTATTCTTTTTAGTTTTAATGGTAAATGGGATTGTTTCCTTAATTTCTAATTATATTATAGGAATGCAAGAGATTTCTATGTATTAATTTTGTATCTTGCAACTTTACCAAATGCATTGATTAGCTCTAGTAGTTTTCTGATAGCTTCTTTAGGATTTTCTATGTATCAAATCATGTCATCTGCAAACAGTGACAGTTTTACTCTTTTCCAATTTGAATTCCTTTTATTTTTATTTTTATTTTTTGATTGCCATGGCTAGGACTCCAAAAACTCTGCTTAATAGTAGTGGTGAGTGTGTCTTCTTCCTGATCTTAGAGGAAATACTTTGTTTTTCACCACGGGGAATGGTGTTTGCTATGCATTTGTCACATATGCCCTTTATCATGTTGAGGTTTGTTCTTTCTATGGCCATTTTCTGGAGAGTTTTATTTTGGTCACAAATGGGTGTTGAGTTTTGTTGAAAGCTTTTCCTATCTCTGTTGAAATGATCATATAATTTTTATTCTTTGTTAATTTGGTATACCACTTTGATTGCATACACTGAACAGTCCATTGCAACCATGGGATAAATTCCACTTGACTATGGTGTATGGTCCTTTTAATGTATTGTTGGATTATGTTTGCTAGTATTTCATTGAGGATTTTTGTGTCTGTGTTCATCAGTGATATTGACCTGCAATTTCCTTTTTTGTGATAGCTTTGTCTGGTCTTGGTGTCAGGGTGATGATGGCCTCAAAGAATGAGGTTGGGAGTGTTCCTCCCTCTGCAGTCTTTTTTGGGATAGTTTGAGAAGGAAATGCTTTAAGATTTTTTATTGACGTATAGTTGATTTACAGTATTTAAGGTGTATACCATAGTTACTCAGTTATACATATATATGTATTTTTTCATATCCTTTTCTATTATAGGTTATTACATGTTTTTTTCATATTATTTTCTATTATAGGTTATTACAAGGTATTGAATATAGTTACCTGGGCCATACAGTAGCTCCTTGTTAGTTATCTATTTTAAATATTGTAGTATTTATATGTTGATCTCAAACTCCTAATTTATCCCTCCCTTCCTGTCTCCTTTTGTAAGTAGAAATTTCTTTTCTATCTCATTGAGTCTATTTGTTTTGTAAATAAAATCAATTGTATAATTGTTTTCAGATTCCAGATATAAGTGGAATCATATTGTGTTTGTCTGATTTACTTCACGTAGAATAATCTCTGGTCCATTCATGTTGCTGAAGATGGCATTATTTCATTCTGTTTTATGGCTGAGTAATATTCCATTATGTGTTATATATTAGGGAATTTTGTTTGTTGGGAGTTTGATTTCTGATTCAGTTACAGTGCTGGTAATTGATTTGTTGATATTTTCTATTTGTTCCTCATTCAGTCTTAGGAGATGGTACCTTTCTAAGAATTTGTCCACTTTATCAGGTTGTCCATTTTATTAACATATAGTTGCTTGTAGTTGTCTACCATAATCCTTTGTATTTCTTTTCTGTTGGTTATAACTGCTCCTTTTTCATTTCTGACTTTATTGATTTGGGCTCTCCCTTTTTTCTTGATGAGTTTGGCTAAAGGTTTATCATTTTTATCTTTCAAAGAACCAGCTTTTGGTTTCATTAATCTTTTCCATTGTTGTATTTATCTCTATTCCATTTATTTCTTCTCTGACTTTTATTATTTCATTCCTTCTACTAACTTGGGTTTTGTTTTTTCTTTCATTGAGCTTCCCTGGTGGCTCAGATAGTAAAGTGTCTGCCTACAATGTGGAGGACCCAGGTTCAATCCCTGGGTTGGGAAGATCTCCTGGAGAAGGAAATGGCAACCCACTCCAGTATTTTCGCCTGGAAAACCCCATGAACAGAGGAACCTAATAGGCTACAGTCCATGGGGTCACAGAGAGTCAGACATGACTGAGTGACTTTACTTTTTTCTTTCATTATTTTAGGTAAATGATTAGATTGTTTATTTGAGATTTTTCTTACTGCTTGTATTACTATAAACTTCCCTCTTAGACTGCAATTGCTGCATCCCATACTGTTTTTAATTTAAGTTGAAGGTCTTAGAAGGGCTTCCCTGGTGGCTAAGATGGTAAAGAGTTTGCCTGCAATGCAGGTCTGGGTTTGATCCCTGGGTCAGGAAGATCGTCTGGAGAAAGGAATGGCTACCTACTTCAGTATTCTGTGGAACAGAACCCCTGGAAGGCTCTGGGGTTGCAAAGGGTGGGACACAACTGAGTGACTAATACTTTCATAGTTGATTTATAATACAATGTTTCAAATGTACAGCAAAATGATTCAGCTTTTCTCTTTTTCAAATTCTTTTCCATTATAGTTTATTACAAGATACCGAATATAGTTCCATATGCTATTACAGTATGTCTTTGTTGGTTATCTATTTTATATATAGTAATGTGTATCTATTAATCCAAAACTCCTAGTTTATCCCTTCCCATCCTTTTCCCCCTGTGGTAACCATAAGTTTCTTTTCTTTGTCTGTGAGTCTATTTCTGTCTTGTAAATATGTTCATGTGTATTATTTTTTAGATTCCACATATAAGTGATAACATATATTTGTCTTTCTCTTTCTGACTTTTTTATTTAATATGCTAATCTCTAGCATATGCATATCTCCATCCTTGTTGTTGCTGCAAATGGCATTACTTCATTCTTTTTGAGGCTGAGTAATATTCCATAAATACATACACACACATACACCCTCTTCTTATTGAGCTGCACTCATTTAAATGATTTGATCTGTTAATTTCTTCTAAAAGTCTTGATCTTCCAGCACAGTGCTGTCTAATAGAACTTTCTGCAAGGGTGGAAATATCCTGTGTCTGTACTATCCTATATGTAGCCACTAGCCACATATGGCTACCGAATACATGGAATGTGACTATTGTGACTGAGGAACTGAATTTTAAGTTTTAATTACCTTTAAGTAGCTTACATTCAAGTAGTCATATGTTACCAGTCTACATCTGTTTTATTGACTATGCCAAAGCATTTGACTGTATGGATCACAACAAACTATGGAAAATTCTAAAGAGATGGGAATAACAGACCAACTGACCTGCCTCCTGAGAAATCTATATGCAGGTCAAGAATCAACAGTTAGAACTGGACATGGAACAACAGACTGATTCCAAATCAGGAAAGGAGCACATCAAGGCTGTATATTGTCACTCTGCTTATTTATCAAAGTCTGTCTAGTCAAAGCTATGGTTTTTCTAGTAGTCATGTATGGATGTAAGAGTTGTACTATAAAGAAAGCTGAACATGGAAGAAACGATGGTTTTGAACTGTGCTGTTGGAGAAGACTCTTGAGAGTCCCTTGGATAGCAAGGAGATCTAACCAGTCCATCCTAAAGGAAATCAGCCCTTGATATTCATTGGAAGGACTGATGCTGAAGCTAAAATTCCCCAATATTTTGGCCAACTGATGCAAAGAACTGACTCATTTGAAAAGAGCCTGATGCTGGGAAAGATTGAAGGCAGGAGGAGAAGGGGATGACAGAGGATGAGATGGTTGGACGGCATCACCAACTCAGTGGACATGGTTTTGGGTTGACTCCAGCAGTTGGTGATGGATAGGGAAGCGTGCTGTGGTTCATGGAGTTGCAAAGAGTCGGGCACAACTGAGCAACTGAACTGAACATATATATGTATGTACATATTCTTGTCTTTCATTCCCTTCCCATTTAGGTTACCACAGAGCATTGATAGAGTTCCCTGTGCTATACAGTAAGTTCTCATTAATTATCTATTTTATACATAGTTGTGTATATATGTCAGTCCCAATCTTCCATTTAATCCCACCTCCCATCCCATAGATTTTGAATTGTCATGTTTTCATTTGTCTCTAAGGTTTTTTTTTTTTTTAATACTTTCTTCATTGATTTCTTCAGTGATCCACTGATTGATTGCTCTTCTAGTAGCATATTGTTTAGCCTCCATGTGTTTGTGTGGGATTTTTATTTCTTTTGCAGTTTTCCTTATAGTTAATTTGTAGTGTCATAGTGTTGTGGCCATAAAAGATGCTTGAAATGATTTCAAGTTTTCTTAAATTTATCAAGGCTTGCTTTGGCCCGGTATATGGTCTATCCTGGAGAATGTTTCATGTGCACCTGAAAAGAATATGTATTCTCCTGCTTTGGAGTTGCATCCTCTATAAATCTCAATTAAGTCTGTTTGGCCAATGTGTTATTTAAGGCCTGTATTTCCTTACTGCTTCTCTGGATGATCTGTCCATTGATATAAATGGAGTGTTAAAGATCCCTACTCTTATTGTGTTATTGTAGATGTCTCCTTTTATGTCTACTCATATATCTGCCTTATATATTGAGGCATTTCTATATTGAGTGCATGTATATTTAGTTATATATATATATATTCATTTTGGGATGATCCCTTGATTACATTGTATTGTATTATCTTGTATCCTTCTTTGTCTCTTGTAACATTATTTTAAAGTCTATTTTGCCTGACATAAGTATTGCTACTCCAACTTTTATTTTTGGATTTCCATTTGTGTGGAATAACTTTTCCATCCTTTAACTTTTCAGTCTATATGTGTCTCTAGACCTGGTGTGAGTTTCTTGTAGGCAGCATATATATGGAGCTTGTTTTTGTATCAATTAAGCCAGTCTGTGTCTTTTGATTGAGCATTTAAACCATTTACATTTAAGGCAATTATGTATCTCTCTCTATATATATATCGATATATAGTCTTACTGTTCTCGTTAATTCTTTTGAATTTGTTTTTGTATATACTTTTCCTTTCCTCTTCCCTTCTAATTTTGTGACTATCTTTAATGTTATGCTTCAGTTTCTTTTTTGCATGTATGTATTATAGTTTGTTTTTTGTGGTTACCATGAGGTTTTTGTATAGCAGAGTATGTGTGTATGTATTTATGTGTATCTCATAATTGTTTATCATGAATACGGATGGTTTTACTACTTTTGACTTTTAACCTTCCTGCTCTGTGAATGATTTCCCACCTTTACTGTGTGTTTACCTTTACTGGTGAACTTTTTCCTTCCATAATTTAGTTTTTAGTTATGGCCTTTTCTTTTTCCACTTAGAGAATTTCCTTTAATATTTGTGGTAAAGGTGGTTTGGTGGTGCTGAATTCCTTTAGCTTTCTCTGGTCTGCAAAGCGTCTGATTTCTCCATCAAGTCTGAATGAGACTCATGCTGATTAGAGTGTTTTTGGTTATAGGCTTTCCCGTTTCATTACTTCAGATATATTGTGCCACTCTCTCCTGGCCTTCAGAGTTTTTGCTGAAAAATTAGCTGATGGACTTAGGGAGTTCCTTTGTATGTTATTAATATTTGTTACTTTTTCCTTGCTGCTTTTATTATTCTCTAATTTTTGTCATTTTGATTACAATGTGTGCTTGTGTATTCCTCTGTGGGTTAATCCTGTATGGGGCTCTCTCTGCATCCTGGACTTGGGTGACTAAAAAGTCACTTCCTTTCTCAGTTAGGGAAGTTTTCAGGTACTATCTTTTCAAATATTTCCTAGGGCCCTTTTTGTCTTCTCCTTCTGGGACCATTATAGTGTGAGTATTAGTATACTTCACGTTGTCCCAAAGTTCTCTTAAATTGTCCTCATTTCTTTTCATCTTATTTCTTTTTTTCTCTTCAGCATCAGTGATTTCCATTACTGTTCTTCTGGCTCACTGACCCATTCTTCTGAATCATTTAATCTACTATTAATTCCTTCTAGTGCCTTTTCATTTAAGATATTGTATTCTTCATCTCTGTTCAGTGGTTCCAGGGTGTCCCAAATGTTACATTGACCTGTTAGTGGCCAGAGCCTGGACCCAGCTGGTCCCAGTGTAGAGTCTGGCATGCATTGTGGGATCATAGTTTTTTTACTTCTGTCCACCCCTGGTTGGTGAGGTTGGTCTAGAGCCTTGTGCAGGCTTACCAGTGGGAAGGTCAGTGCCTGTCCACTGGCAGATAAAGCTAGATCTTGGATCTTTGGTGGGTTTAGCCATGTCTTGTGGCACGTTCAGAGGTGGCTGTGGGCTTAGTCTTTTTTTTTTTTAATTTTCTTTACTTTATTGTGTTGGTTTTGCCATACAATGACATGAAACCGCCATGGGTTTACATATGCTCCCCCTCCAGAACCACCCTCCCTTCCCCCTCCCGATTCCCTCCCCCTGGGACATCTCCCTGCACCAGCCCCGAGTGTCAGTCCTGGGCTGGCGATTGATTTCACATATGGTGATTAACATGTTTCAATGCCATTCTCCCATATCATCCCACCCTTGCCCTCTTCCACAGAGTCCACGAGTCTGTTCTGTACATCTGCGTTCCTTTTGCTGTCTCGCATGCAGGGTTCTCGTTACCATCTTTCTAAATTCCATATATATGCGTTAGTATACTGTATTGTTGTTTTTCCTTCTGGCTTACTTCACTCTGGATAATAGGCTCCAGTTCCATCCACCTGAGTAGAACTGATTCAAATGAATTTTTTTTTTAATGCTGAGTAATATTCCATTGTGTATATGTACCACAGCTTTCTTATCCATTCGTCAGTTGATGGGCATCTAGGTTGCTTCCATGTCCTGGCTATTGTAAACAATGCAGCGATGAACATTGGGGTACACATAGCTCTTTCAATTCTGGTTTCCTCGGTGTATGTATGACCCAGTGGGATTGCTGGGTCATATGGCAGGTCTATTTGCAGCTTTTTAAGGAACCTCCACACTGTTTTTCATAGTGGCTGTACTAGTTTGCATTCCCACCAACAGTGTAAGAGGGTTCCCTTTTCTCCACATCCTCTCCAGCATTTATTACTTGTAGACTTTTGGATGGCAGCCATTCTGACTGGTGTAAAGTGATACCTCATTGTGGTTTTGATTTGCATTTCTCTGATAATGAGTGACGTTGAGCATCTTTTCATGTGTTTGTTAGCCAGTTTTATGTGTTCTTTGGAGAAATGTCTGTTAAGTTCTTTGGCCCACTTTTTGATTGGGTTGTTTATTTTTCTAGAATGGAGCTGCAGGAGTTGCTTGTATATTTTTGAGATTAATTGTTTGTCCGTTGCTTCATTGGCTATTATTTTCTCCCATTCTGAAGGCTGTCTTTTCACCTTGCTTATAGTTTCCTTTGTTGTGCAGAAGCTTTTAATTTTAATTAGGTTCCATTTGTTTTTTCGTGCTTTTATTTCTGATATTCTGGGAGGCTTAGTCTTTAGGCAGCTTGTCTGCTGATGGGTGGGGATGTATCCCTGTCCAGTGGTTAATTGTTTGGCATGAGGCACCAAAGAACTGGCACCTGCAGACTATTGGGTGGTGTCGGCAAAAATGATCCAAATGTCAGCTGCCAGCATCAGCAGTGTTCATGTGGCTGAATGTTCCCCATATGTCTGACACCAGTGTCTGTGTCCCCAGGGTGAGCTACAGTTGCTCCCCATTCTCCAGAAACTACAGGTAGGTCTGGCCCAGGCTCCTGTCAGATTACTGCTTTTGCCCTTGGTCCCAGTGCAAGTGAGATTTTGTGTACTTTCTTTAACACATTATTGATTTGGGAATTTTTGTAGCAACTAACACCTGTGGCCAGTGATTTGTTATGTAACTGAATATTGAAATGCCTCTGGTCAGCAATGTTTGGGTAATGAAAGATGTATTAGTATGTCTCTGATCAATAAATTGTAAGAATGAAGTCTTTATTTCCCCCAGTCCCATGGCACTCCTGTAGTTAAGCGTCACTTGCTTTCAAAATCAGATGCTCTGAGAACCTGTCTTCCTATGGCCAGAACCGAGATCTGGGGGGCCTCACAGGAAGCTCAGATACTCCTTCCATAAGAAAACAAGTATTCTCCAGTTTGTTGGTCATCCACCTGGGAACGCGGGATTTAATTTGATTAGAAGCACACCACTTCAACCTATCTCGTTGTGGTTCCTTCTTAATGTCTTCAGTTGTGGAATATCTTTCCTGGTAGGTTCCAGTCTCCTTCATCAAAGGTTGTTTTTTCAGATGGTTGTGACTTTGGTGGACTCATGAGAGGAGGTGAGCTCAGGTCTTTCTACTCTTGGCCACCTCTCCCTCTAAATTTTTAATTTTATTTATTTAACTGTAATTACTTTAAATTAAAATACCCCCATGTAGCTAGTGCTGCCACACACTGGAGATTGTGTGTGTAACTTTACGTTTGAACTTTTTTGGAGACAGGGTCACCACATAGGAAACAGCTACTCTATCATTGGGTTATGTGTGCCATGTGCTCAGTCAAGTCTGGCTGTTTTTCACCCTGTGGACTATAGCCCACCAGGCTCTCTGTCCATGGGATTTACCAGGCAAGAATACTGGACTGGGTTGCCATTTCCTCCTCCAGGAGTTCTTCCTGGCCCAGGAATTGAACTTGGGTCTCCTGCATCTCCTGCATTGGCAGGTAGATTTTTTTTTTTTTTTTAACTGACTGAGCCACTGGGGAAGCTCCTCATCATTGGATACCTATTATGATCTTCCTTGTTTTGAAAGCCAACACATGCCTGATACAATTTATTCAAATTACTTTTAGCACAATCCTCTGGAACCACATAAAGAAAGGGAAATCCTTTGATGTTACAGCTTTCCAAAGTAATTTGTCTAACACTTCATTGTCCTGTACAAGTAGTCCTGTTTTCATCAAGAATTTCTTTAGTTTGTGTTGGACTCTAGGAGGCTTTTGCTTTTAATCAGGCAGATATGGATTGGAAACTTAGCTTCTCCATTTTCTCAAAATATGTTCTTGGAAAAATTAACCCCAGATTTGTCTTTTGTCAGATATGTATAATAATAATCACTCTCTTGCATTTTGTTAATGGTGATGGTTTTGGCTGCTAAGTCATGTCTCCGTCTCATGAAGCCCATGGACTGTAGCTTGCCAGGTTCCTCTGTCCATGTTATTTCCTATGCAAGAATACTGAAGTGGGTTGCCATTTCCTCCTCCAGGGGATTTTCCTGACCCAGTGATCAAACCCCTGTCTGCTGCATTGCAGGCAGATTCTTTACCGACTGAGCCACAAATATACTATCACAATGATTGGTATGTAGCCAGTAATGAAATTTTAGTTCTTCCCTACTTATACTGGGTTGACCAAAAAGTTCTGACAGGAAAACCCAAATGAACTTTTTGGCCAACCCAATAATACTCTCCAGTTCTGTTCTGTCCCTCTTAGAGTTTGATACACAAGTTTGAACTCAGCATTCTTGTATGTATAAGAATTTGACCATGGGCTCAAGGGATAACTTTCTAAATATAGATATACTTTGTTTTACTGTGCTTCACAGTGAATTTTTTTTTTTTTTTTACAAATTGAAGATCTGTGACAATCCTGAGTCAAGTAAATCTACTGATGCAATTTTTACAATAGCATTTGCTTCCTTCATGTCTCTGTCACATTTCATTGATTTTTAGCAATATTTCAAACTCTACCAGCTAAAAGATTATGACTAGCTTAAGGTTCAGATGATAGCATTTTTTGCACCAAAGTATTTTTTAATTAAGGCATGTACATTGTTTTTTAGGCATAATGATTTTGCATACTTAATAGACCACAGTCTGGTGAAAACACAACTTTTCTATGCACTAGGAAATAAAAACATTTGTGACTCACTTTATTGTGATACTCACTTTACTGCAGTGGTATGGAACTGAACCCTCTGTCTCCAGGGTATGCCTTATGTGACCTGACACATTGATATCATTCAGAAGAAGCATTTAGTAGTTCTATTCTCCTTAGCAAGAACAATAGAGAATTACTTTGGTAACAAGTTTGATATTTCTAAACTTTCACTGATAACAGGCTTTGCAGGATTTATTGAAGTCATCTTGTCTATTGCATTCTTGAGTTACTTGTTCCTGACTGCAATAATTTGTTATCTTTAGGATTCCCACTGTTACTGTGGGGAAAAAAGAGCAGTTTTATATCAATCCACCACAGACACCTTATTCATTTGGCCCCCCAGAAATTGTTCATTACTTTTAAGAGCAAAGAATGGCTGAAAAATGTGTAGGTTTCCACTGATGGTCTTTTTAACGAGCTGCTCCACTGGAATGTAGACTATACATCAAAATGAGAATAGTGGAAATTTTTTTGAAGTGAAGGACAAGCATATGTTTTGAGCCACATTTGTGAAAGTACTGCTAGTTTAAGCATGCTAAATAAGGAGTATGGATGGATAGGTAATAAATGGACACACTAGGTATGTATATATATATCTAAAATATATATACCATGTATATGTATATATATACTAAAAAAAAAACTGCATGAGTTTTCTAATTTATACAAAGAGAAATTGAGGACCTTGTGCAGGAATGGGTACTTAGGATATGGGGTAATGGTAGAAGGGACATGTTTTTTCTTCACTAAATTACCTTTGAACCCTTGTTCAGAATGAGTTGACCAACTATAAATGGCTTTGTATTAGGATCCTTTGTATGTTCTATTGATCTTTCAATGTTGACATTAACACCACCTTTTATTAACTACTACTTTATATCATGTCTTCACTGAATATCAGGTCCCCTAAATATGTTATTCTTTTTCAAAGTTGAATTGGATATTGTAGGTTCTTTGCATTCCCATATGGATTTTAGGATCCGTTTTTGTTTTTGTTTTTCATTTTCTTCAGAAAAAATTGTTGAGACTTTTAAGATTGTTTTGACTGTTTAATGAGTACAAGGACAGTTGACATATTGAGTCTTCTGATCCGTGAATATGGTATTCTTCTGCATTAAGTTTTTTTTTTTATTCTTTCTAAAGATGCTTTGTTTACATAATGGGACTTCCTTGGTGACTTAGACAGTAAAGTGTCTGCCTACAATGCAGAAGACCCGGGTTCGATCCCTGAGTCGGGAAGATCTGGAGAAGGAAATGGCAACCCACTCCAGTACTCTTGTCTGGAAAATCCCATGGATGGAGGATCCTGGTAGGCTACAGTTCATGGGGCCACAAAGAGTCGGATACGACTGAGCGACTTCACTTTCCATAACATCCCCTCTCTTTTCAGCCTCCCCCTTCAACCCTTCTACGTCATCACAGAGCACTGAGCTGAGTTCCCTGTGCTATACAGCAGCTTCCCATTAGCTAACTGTTTTACATTTGATAGTGTATATATGTCAGTAGTACTCTCAATTCATCCCACTCTGTCTTCCCTCCTCCTGTGTCCACATGTCTATTCTCCATCAAGGTCCTACTGTACAGCACAGAGAAAAAGGTATTCAGTATCCTATGGTAAGCCATAATGTAAAAGAATATTTAGAAAAGTATGTATATACGTATATAGCAGTCACTTTGCTATACAGGAGATATTAACACATTATAAATCAACTATACTTGATTTATACTTTTATTCATTTCATCAATAAAATGAAAAAGAAATGCTTTGTAGTTTTCAGTAAAAAAAAAAGTGGTTTGTCAGTTTTATTGCTGAATGTTTCATCAGTTCAGTTCAGTCGCTCAGTCGTGTCCAACTCTACGGCGACCCCATGAGCTGTAACACGCCAGGCCTTCCTGTCCAATACCTACTCCTGAAGCCCACCCAAACCCATTGAGTCGGTGATGCCATCCAACCATCTCATCTTCTGTCATCCCCTTCCCCTCCTGCCCTCAATTTTACCCAGCATCAGGGTCTTTTCAAATGAATCAGCTCTTCGCATCAGGTAGCCAAAGTATTAGAGTTTTAGCTTCAGCATCAGTCCTTCCAATGAACACCCAGGACTGATCTCCTTTAGGATGGAATGGTTTGATGGAATGTTTCATATACTTGATATAATTATAAAAGTTACTTTTAAATTTCTGATATTTCTTTACCAGTACAATAATATACAATTGATTTTTGTGTATTTATCTTTTGTATTACAGTGTTGCTTAATTCACTTATTGTCCTAGAACTAGCTTTTATAGATTCTGTAGGAATTTCTTTTTGTAAGATTATGCTATTAATAAAAACTTGTATTTCATACTTACTAGTCTTGATGATTTTTAATTCTTTTTTCATGTCTTATTTCACTGACTAGAATCTGAGTACAGTGTTGAACAGAATTGGTGAAAGAGTCCAATTTTGTTTCATTGCTGATCTTAGCAGCAAAGCATTCAGTCTTTAACTATTATCTGGAGGTAGTTTTTAGAATGCATTTTATTTGGTTCAGGAGATTTCTTATTACTCCTAGTTTATTGCAATATTCCCTCAGGGATAGATGTTAGATTTTGTTGAATGCTTTTGCTGCATCAAGATATTATTCTGTTTTATCTCTTTCATTGGCTTATGAGCTGTTTTTATATTTTTTATTTCAGTGTCTAGTTAGGGATTGTCATATAATTATCTAAATGATTAGAGTCTACCTTTTAGTCAAAGTATATTACTTCATATCTAGTACAAGGTCCTTACAAGAGTATATTATTTCTCTTGCAAAGTTTTGTGCTGGGTGTCACACATATTAGGTCATTATACATTAAAACACAACAGTATGTTGTTATTAGTTTTGCATTATAGAGTTAATTTTCTTTTACATAAATTTAAATAGTGATTCTTAGCATTTACCCATTTGGTTCCTATTTCTAATGCTCTTTATTCATTTGTGTGTATCCAGATTTTCATCCGATATCATGTTCTCCTGCTTGTAGGATATGCTTTGTCTTCTGTTGTAGTGTAGTTCTGCTTGTAATTAATTTTTAGGTCTGAAATATTTTATCTTCAGTTAAAAAAATTTTCTCTGGCTATAGGATTGTAGGTTGGCAGGTGGTGTTTATGTGTGTGTTTCCCTTCACACTTTAAACTTACTGCTTCCTCCATCCCCCCGTCTTTTTCTTTCTTGCCTTGCTCCTGAAAGTTTGGTCAAAAAGGATTGGTCAAAAAGCCAATTTGGGTTTTTCTCTAACATCTTATGGAAAAACCCGAGTGAACTTTTTGGTCAATCAAATAATATGCTTTTTTTTTTCTTTGTTTTTCTCTTTTCTCTGGTTGCTTTTATAATTTTTTTTTCTTTACACTGGTGTTATGTAACATGTTTACAATTTGCTTTCATGTAGTTTTCTTCATGTGTCTTAGTTCATTGAGTGTCTTTAATCTGTAGATTTGTAGTTTTCATCAAAGTTTAAAATTTTCAGCCATTATTTCTACAAATTTTGTGTGTTTCTTTTCCTTCTCTTTTCTTCAGGAATATTAATTGCATCTATATAATAGGCCATCTGAGGTTAATTCACAGTTAACTGGTTCCATGTTCATTTTTGTCCATTGTTTTTATCTATCATTTTAGATAATTTCTATTATGGCTTCAACTTCAGTAATCCTTTTTCTGTGGTGACTCATATGCCCTTAAACCATTCTGTGTATTTTCATCTTGCATTTTAAGTTTTCATATTTAGGGGTTTTTCTTAGGTCATTTTATCTTCTGTGTCTCCACGTATCATTTTAATATTTTCCTCTGCCTTCTTAAACATGAAACATAGGTCTGTTAGTTGGTTTAATGTCTTTGTCTACTAAATATATAATCTGTGGTTTTGGGTCAGTTTTAATTGATTAAATTTTCTCATCAAGAGTTCTATTTTCTTGATATTTTACCTACCTGAAATTTTTCATTGGATTCCAGACACTGTAAATTTTATGTTTTTGGCATGGTGTGGCTATTTTTATATTTCTAAAAATATTTTCTTTGACTGGGATGCAGTTAAGATATGTGGAAACAGTTTTATCCTGTTAGGTATTGCTTTTTTAAAAAAATTATTTAATTGGAGGCTAATTACTTTACAATATTGTAGTGTTTTTTTTTCCATACATTGACATGAATCAGCCATGGGTATACATGTGTTCCCCATCCTAAACCCTCCTTCCACCTCCCTCCCCATCCCATCCCTCTGGGTCATCCCAGTGCACCAGCTCTGAGACCCTGTCTCATGCATCAAACCTGGACTGGCAATCTGTTTCACATATGACAATTTACATGTTTCAGTGCTATTCTCTCAGATCATCCCAGCCTCGCCTTCTCCAACAGAGTCCAAAAAACTGTTCTATACATCTGTGTCTCTTTTGCTGTCTCACATATAGGGTCATTGTTAACCATCTTTCTAAATTCCGTATATATGCATTAGTATACTGTATTGGTCTTTTGCATTCTGACTTACTTCACTCTGTATAATAGACTCCAGTTTCATCCACCTCATTAGAACTGATTCAAATGTATTCTCTTTAATGGCTGAGTAATATTCCATTGTGTATATGTACCACAACTTTCTTATCTATTTTTCTGCTGATGGACATCTGGGTTGCTTCCATGTCCTGGCTATTATAAATAGTGCTGCAATGAAAATTGGGGTACACGTGTCTCTTTCAATTCTGATTTCCTTGGTGTGTATGCCCAGCAGTGGGATTGCTGGGTCATATGGCAGTTTTTATTAGGTATTCTTTTTAAACTTTTTTTTTTAATAAGGTTTCATTTTAAAAATTAGTTTTATTATTTCAACGTATTTGATTTGCCCAGTCCATGAGACAAAAAGACAGGCTGATTAAACACAACATAATTTCCACGAGCTGAGGGGACTCACGCATCGTTACCTGATCGCTTGCAGTACTGACTGGCTGCTGACTAGCTCCACGGCACTGAGGCTCCCCTCTATTGTGACAGCTCTTCCCTCTCAGAGGATCTCATTTCTGTTGGCTCATCATCTTCGGCGAGCCTCCTTTCCCGGGAAAACACTCTGTCCATGTACCTTGCGTCGTATGACGTTCTCTGTAGGGGGTCTCTGTCTGGAAGGGGTCTCTGGGCCTGGGATGCACCCTGATCCCGGGATTTGAAACCCACTAGGGGCTCTCTCGTTCCTCCGGACCGCCGAGTCCGCACTCAGGCCTCACAGGGGCGTGGCTGCCCTCCTTCTGCTCATAGAGATTCAGTCTTCTCTCAGTCACCTAACGAATCAACATGTCAAGCACTGTTCTTCCCACCATGCTGTACTCCATGGTTTTGTCTACTTCATTCCTTAGCCATGGGAGGAATCCTATCTCAATATCTCTTTCAATGGGATCATAAAAGTAGCCACCATCCCAAAGGCTGTCAAAAACTGACGGGAGGAGGTCGGCCAGGTAACGCTGTACAAGGGCTCGGGCGGCTATCTTTTGCGAAGCCTCGTTATGCTTGTGAACCACCTGCCACTGCTGCTGCTTCTGACGTTCTTTTTCCTCTTGGTGCTGTCTCTCCCGCTCTTCAAGCCGCTGGACTTCAGCAAGCTCGATGTTGCGAAGCTCTTCATAGGCATACTGACTGGCCCGCAGGTTCGCCAACTCTTCTTCCATCACTTCCAGAAGAGACTGCTCGATGGTCTTTCCCACCAAAACTTATAACATTGGTTTAACTTCAAGATCAAAGTCAAACAGCTCTCCTTCTAGAACTTCAGTGGCCACATCTTTGCCAGCTTTGGCAGGAATAAAGAGTGGTGTGGGTGGTTTGTCCAAAAATGCATCTGTTTGGCACTCCATATCAACTTCTATTATGCGGTCAGCAATTTCTTCAAGGTATAATTTTGTCTGAACGTCCACATGCTTTCTGCCTTCCATGGGCTCAGGCGTACATGGTCTGAGCTGTTCTTGGGCTCGTTTTCTGATTAGAGCCCTCCTCCTAGCCTGCTGCTGTCTCTGAATCTCGGCAGGATTGGGCTGCCCAGGCAGTGGTACTGACTGCAGGGCATAAGTTTTGCCTCGGATCACCCTGCTGTCATACATTTTGTTTCAGTAATGCACAGGTTCTTCAGCTTGCTGCATCAGGTCATCCCAGTAACGGTGGCAGTGGCAGAGCAGGGCCCGGGGCCAGCTGACGTAGGTGTAGGTGGCCATGGCCGGGGAGGCGCGCTCAGCCAACCTGCAGGCCCCGCCCGGGGTCGGCCTGCTTCACTTTCGATGAAGCTTGGCTTCGAAGCAGGTGGGCACTAAAGTGTCATGGGAGCTGGAGAGGTGCACGTGGTGCCAGGGGCAGGGATTCCGAGATGCGAGAAGGGGCGGCAAGAAGGGAGGCATGCAGGCCGGGCCTTTTTAAATATTTTTGAGACTAGCATAGCATTTCCTCTAGGATGAAGTATACCTCATTAGTGAGCCAAAACCCTTCTGAGTGTGTTTCCTGATGCATCACACTTATGAGGGATTCCTCTCTGCCTTGTAGGAACAGGAAACATTCCCAGCTATGGGTGACCATCAAGGATTTTTTTTACTTCTCTCATACTTTCATATTATTCTTCCCTTGGTCCTAGGCAATTTCTACACATGCATTCTTGCTCAGTTTCCAGTAAGACTTGAAACAGACCTTCTGCAAATATCTACCACTCTAAGCGCAGCTTTTAGATCGCCAGTATTTTTTGTCTGAAGTTTTCTAGTCACTCTGGCCTCTCTAGTAGATTTTCTGCTCCATCTATTCATGTCATAGATTTCTCTAGATTCTTCCTGGTTTCTCCTTCTCTGAGACAAAGCCTGAAAGCTCACTTCAGTCTGGAAACTGAGGCCAATGCAGGACTTAGTTTTCTGATTCTCAAGGAACACTACATTGTCCTTCATTGCCTAAATGAAGGCAGGCTCGCTCGCTCTCTATATAAAACCTGAGTATAGAGGTATTTATTAGACTCTTGAACCAATGGTCTTGACATAATGTAAACACAGACAATAAACCCTGCCCTGACCTAGGCCATAAACCACTTTAAGGATTCCTGTTTGAAATCCAGGCTTGACATGCTTGGTCCCCGGTGCAGCAGGGAGGCCCTCTGGAGCCCACATTCAGGGAGTGAAGGGCTCCTGGAAGCCTGTCTTCCTGGGCTTCTGGTGTGGTTGGTGCAAAGCGGAGGTCTGCACAGGCTTGGGTCTTTGAACTGAGGACTGGCCATCCCAGGGGGACCTCCTCCAGGTAGGAGGACTAAGGAGTCTCACATCTTGCCATTAGCTGGAAGGAGCACGGCTGGGAGAAGGCAAAGGGCCCATAAACAGTCTTAGCACTTGCTCTGAAACAACTCAGAGCTGAATGCTGGCAACACAGCTCCCAAGAGGGAATAATGACAGGCAGAATGTACCCATCCGGAAGGAGCTTTCTGACGGCGTAAGTGGTAACTGTCTTATTCAGCTGTCTTTCCTTGGTCCTCAAACACCTCAGGACATGTGTTGAAGTCTCTGGAATGTCTGCCTATGTGTGTGTATACACATATACATACGTGTGTGTGTGTGTATATATATGTATGTATATTTAAGAAATATTACTGACAGTTACTAAATTAAGCAAATTCTAGCCCCCATATATTTTCAGTAATATTCTGAAATCTCTTGCATCAGTGTTCAAAAAATGACATTGAATTAGTTTCAAAAGAGAATACTTACAAAGAATATTATTTATTTCCAAACAACCTATTAGTTGCTTAAGACCATGATCTATTTAAAGTTTACAGTGTGATGTTTTCATTTAGGTATACATTGTGAAATGATCATCATAATCAGATGGTAAAGAATATGCCTACAATGTGGGAGACCCAGGTTTAATCCCTGGGTCGGGAGGATCCCCTGGAGAAGGGAATGGCTACCCACTCCAACATTCTTGCCTGGAGAATTTCATGGACAGGAGCCTGGTGGGTTTCAGTCCATGGGGTCACAAAGAGTTGGACAGAACTTAGTGACTTAACACATTCACACATTTTTTTTCATACAGTATGAAATGATCACCATAATCAAGCTAATTAGCATATTCATCTCCAACCATTTGATGTGCAATTGTTTTATATGTTTTATATAAATTTATAGTTTCAGGTTTTTTTCAAAAAGCAGAATGGAAAATTGGATTCCTATAACTTTACCTTGTTCAGAAGAGAAGTATGATAGTTTTATAGAAAGAAGAAATAATTGTGATTCAGTTTACACTAAAATATTCTCTAAAATGTGTATAACAATCTGAAGACCTGCACAAAGTGAAGAAATAGCTAGGAAAAAATCGCTTCAGGTAATGGCTTCTATTTCATAATAAGCTATATTAAAAGAAATCAAAATTAGAACAGTTATTAAATAAGCTAATACGAAATGGTAAGCCATGGAAAGAGAGCTGACACACTCAGGAAAGATGAGAAAGAAATTTTTATTTAAAAAATGGAAATAAGGGCTAACCAGAAGCCATCAGTGTATAGATAGGAGAGAAGCCCATGAAGAATATAGGTAATGGAAGGTAAAAAAGGAAAAAAGTTTAAAAATGTGAGTGAAGAAAATGATGAAAATAATTTGATAAAAGGAATAGAAAAAGCAACAATAATCAGGCCCATTACACTAGCAAATACAGAAAAAGAAAGCCAAAACAATGGAACATAGACATACACACTCAGCGCTACTGAATGCAGCCCAAGGAAACTTTCCCAAATTAAGATGTAAACTTTCATATTGAAAGGGCAGTTGGAATATGGTCTCTTTTAGTAATCGCATTGTAGCAGAATTACTAAATTTTGAAAAAATAGAATATCTTCTGCTCATTCAAGCAAAAACTTCAAATCACTTCAGGAAAAGACTGATATCAGATTTAAAAGAAATACTTTATTTCAAGAGAAATCAGTTTGATATATTTAAAGAACTGAAGTAATTAAAGTGAAAAGCAAGGATTTTATATCCAGCTCAACTGATTTTCGCAAATAATGATCAGTGGATAAATGTCAAGAAAAGAAACACATTCAAATAGCATTATTTCTATGGATGCTTCTCAACGAGCTACTAGATTTCAAAAGATAATTTGAGAAATATAGGCCAATAAGAAATTCGAGAAAGTTCAACATAAAGACAGGTGACTGGAATATTTAGCCAGGTAAAAATACACAAAAACAAACAATGGTCAAACAATAAGGAAGATATATGGATTTCCATACATGTTTATTTATGGAACAGAATTAGTCTAGATCATCCTACAACTAAACTGTTATTTAAGATAATCTAATATTTCAAAAATTAAATGCAATATAGTGTATAGATTCATATAAAAGGAGAAGTTATGAAAACACACTACAAAGACAATTAAACTTGATCTATTTGATGAGGGAACTGCTATTAAGGAAAATGTCTTCACACTGGCTGCCAAAGGGTAGTTAAGAAATATCCAGGCCAAATAGCCAGGGAAAAGCGTTCCTGGCAGAAAAAGCAAGCAGTTCAGATTTGAAATGTAACTTGTGGCAACTTTAAGGAAAAGAAAATATATAAAGGGGAGAGTGACATGGGATTTTAGTGAAGAGATACACTAGCCAAGTTTATACAAGTCTTGAAAGCAGCATTAAGGAGTGTATAGTTTATCTTTAGTAACTGGCACTAGTGGGAAAGAATCTTCCTGCCAGTGCAGGAAGTGCAGATTCAGTCCCTGAGTCAGGAAGATCCCTTGGAGAAGGACATGGCAACCCACTCCAGTGTTCTTGCCTGGAGAATCCCCTGGGCATAGGAGGCTACTGGGCTACAGTCCATGGGGTCACAGATCACCTCTAGCTATTCTGATACTCTGAAAAATATAAAAGCTTTTAGCAAGGGAGTAGCAGAATTAGTTCCATTATGGTAACATCAGATAGATACAATATAACAAACTGCACATTGGGAGGCACAATAGTTTTGGTAGGAAGCTCAATAAGGGTGCTTCAGAAATCCTTGCATGAGATCATGGAGACTTGGATTGAACGGTGGCACTTTGGGTAGAGACTAGATTAACTTTTTAAAGAGATATTTAATAAAAGAGTCCATTCAACTTAGCAAAAAAAAAATTAGGTTTCACAGGTAATGAGTATGAGCACTTAAAAAAGAAAAAAAGGACCATTTCCCTGTGATTGAAAAGTTGTTGAAAAACAAAAATAGCTGACTATCCACTTAACCCCTGTGACATTTATCATGACTACATTCAAAGACCCTAAGTTATCTGGAGAATCCAAGTTGACATATAGTATGCAGTATTACTGAAGCTGCTCCTTCAAACCTGATATACTTGAACATTATATTAAATCTGATTCTTAGTCTCCTTAATGATGAAAATTTAACTGATTTAGGCCCTTGATTACTAATAGGGATAAAAAAAATTTTTTCCCTACTTTCTTCCATTTCAGTCTGAATTTGGCAATAAGGAGCTCATGATCTGAGCCACAGTCAGCTCCCAGTCTTGTTTTTGCTGACTGTGTAGAGCTTCACCATTTGGCTGCAAAGAATATAATCAGTCTGATTTTGGTATTGACCATCTGATGATGTCGATATGTAGAGCCTTGTGTTGTTGGAAGAGGGTGTTTGCTATGACCAGTGCATTCTCTTGACAAAACTCTATTAGCCTTTGCCCTGCTTCATTCTATACTCCCTAGGCCTAATTTGCCTGTTACTCCAGGTATTTCTTGACTTCTTTTGCATTCCAGTCCCCTATAATGAAAAGGACATCTTTTTTGGGTGTTAGTTCTAGAAGGTCTTGTAGGTCTCCATAGAACCATTCAACTTCAGCTTCTTCAGCATTACTGGTCAGGGCATATTTGGATTACTGTGATATTGAAAGGTTTGCCTTGGATGGACAGAGATCATTCTGTTGTTTTTGAGGTTGCATCCAAGTACAACATTTCGGACTCTTTTGTTTTCTAGGATGGTTATTCCATTTCTTCTAAGGGATTCTTGCCCTCACTAGTATATATAATGGTTATCTGAGTTAAATTCACCCATTCCAGTCCATTTTAGTTTGCTGATTCCTAAAATGTTGATGTTCCTTCTTGCCATCTCCTGTTTGACCACTTCCAATTTGCCTTGATTCATGGACCTAACTCCAATACTTTGGTCACCTGATGCAAAGAATTGACTCATTTGGAAAGACCCTGATGCTGTGAAAGATTGATGGAAGGAGGAGAAGTGGATGACAGAGGATGAGATGGTTTGATGGCATCACCAACTCAGTGGACATGAATTTGAGTAAACTCCCGGGTTGGTGATGCACAGGGAGGCCTGGTGTGCTGCAATACATGGGGTTGCAAAGAGTCAGACATGACTGAGTGACTGAACTGAACCTTCTGATGGACCTAACATTCCAGGTTCCTATGCAATATTGTTCTTTACAGCATTGGACTTTACTTCCATCACCAGTCACATCCACAGCTGGGTATTGTTTTTGCTTTGGCTCTGTCTCTTCATTCTTTCTGGAGTTATTTCTCCACTGACCTCCAGTTGCATATTGTGCACCTACCAACCTGGGAAGTTCATCTTTTGGTGTCCTATCTTTTGGCCTTTTCATACTGTTTATGGGGTTCTCAAGGCAAGGATACTGAAGTGGTTTGGCATTCCTGTCTCCAGTGGACCACGTTTTATCAGACCTCTCCACCATGACCCATCCATCTTGGGTGGCTCTACACAGGATGGCTCATAGTTTCATTGAGTTATACAAGGCTGTGGTCCATGTGATCCTTTGCATATTGGCAGATTTCAATTTATTGCAGGTGTGTGACTGATACCCATGTTTTCTTCTTGGCAGTCCGTTAAGGACCATTCCCAGCTTCTAGCAGTCACTGCACCCCTTGAATCACAACTCTTTTCCTCCCTCTTCAAAGCCAGGAATAGTCAGTCAAGTCCTTCTCAAGTCACACCTCCCTCTGACCCTTCTTCTTTTGTTAAATATCTCTCTGAGCAGAGTCAGATAACTTTCTTTAACATTATTCATTTGATTAAATTTGGCCCATCATGATGATAAAGGATAAGCTCTCCATCTCAAGGTCCATATTCTAGCCATATTTTCAAAGCCCTTTTCACAAAGATAATACATATTCAGGTTTTAGGATTTAGGGAATTGATAGTTTTGAGAGCCATTTTTCTGCCAACTCAACGTACCTATAAAAGTTCCATACATTTCTTCATAATGAGAATTAGATACACTTTACTCAACAAAACTCACAAGGCTTCTTTTCCCTTCAGCACTGAAACAAAATAATTTTTTAAAAAGATGGGTGTAGGTGCTGATTTCATGAAAAATATATATGTTTAAACAGTTAAATCATTGTTGGAGTAAAACATAAATATTACAAGAGCTCTGGAATCCTGAGAAAAAGAGGAAGCAGATCCAGAATCTTCTTTCTGGTATCTTAGCTTGAGTGGTAAAAGGTGAGTGAACACACATGCACAATTCTGATCTCTTTCTCGTTTCCTTCTTCCATTCTACTTTTTAAGCTGGATTTCTCCTTACTCTGGGCTTTCCTGGTAAGCTTAGCTGGTGAAGAATCTTCCTTTAATGCAGAAGATCCTAGTTCAATACCTGGGCCAGGAAGATCTGCTGGAGAAGGGATAGGCTACCCACTCCAGTATTCTTGGGCTTCTCTGTTGGCTCAGAAAGTAAAGAATCCACCTGCAATGCAGGAGACCTGAGTTCAATATCTGGGTTGGGAAGAGCCCATGGAAAAGGGAGTAACTACCTATTCCAGTATTCATGCCTGAAGAATTCCATGGACAGAGGAGCTTGGCGGGCTATAGTCCATGGGGTTGCAAAGAGTCAGGCACAACTTAGTGACTTTCACTTTGTCCCACCTTCCATCTCTACATCTCCTTTCCCAGACAGGAGATGAAGTAAGTGAGATGTAGATATGACACCATTATACCAACTGCAGACTGATAATTCATCAACTTAATCCCTGAGGTCTCTAGAGTCATATCAGTCTTGTATCATATAAACCAACAGCATCTTTCCCACTCTAAGCATCTTGCTGACTAACATTCACTTCAAAGGGCTTGAACGATTATTCTAATTGCTCAAAGTTTGGAGATGTGTAACCACAGCATGCAAGGTCTTTACAGTAAAGCCTCTGCAAACCTTTACAGATATACTGGCAAGGACAGAAACAGCACCTTCCATTCATTTCCTACAACTGCTGTAACAAAGCAGCAGAAACCCTGTGGCTTAAAACAACAGAAATGTATTTTTTACACTTCTGAAGGCTAAAGTTTGAAATCAAGGTGTTGGCAGTTGTTATTTTTAAGTACATGTGAAAGAGGATCTTCCATGTCTTCCTCATAGCTTCCAGTCATGGCCAGTGATCCTTGGAGTTCCTTAGCTGGTAAATGCATCACTTCATTCTCTGCCTCCATGTCCACGTAGCCTTCTCCCTACTTCTCTATGTCCTCACATGGACTGATTTTTTTTTTTTAAATAAATGTTCCATCAATTTCTTTTGGCTGTGTCACAGGTTACGTGGGATCATAGTTCCCTAACCAGGGATTGAACCCATGTCCCATACAGTAGGAGTGCAGAGTCTTAACCACTTGACCACCAAGAAGTCCCTGGACTGAATTGTTATGGGGCACCAGTCCTGTTGGAATAGAGACCCACTCTGCTCTACAACTTAATCTTAATTAAAATAATTATATCTTCACCAGTTCTCTTTACAAAGAAGTTCACATTCTGAATTCCTGGGAGTGAGGATGTCAACATATCTTTCTTTGGGGGGCAATTCAACTCAGACACATTTCTATCTGTATGTAAAAAGCATTCCCCCCAAACCTTACAGGGTCAAATTGGAGGACAACACCTGAAAAAGCGATTAATCTTTACAAAATGCAAGGTGAAATTAAATAGGTCCTTGGCTTCAAGAAGAAAAGGTTATTTTTGAACAGCAGTTCTTTAATGCAGTGCTTATATTTTATTAATAATTAATAAATGATTAATGCAGATTGCTTTCTTCCAAATAAATTATCAGAATGTGTTATAACAGATGTGAATAAATCATAGGCTCTAGTTCATGAGTTGTCTGCACAAATGTCAGGAGTATAATACATTATACTTAAATATTAGTTATGTGCCTGAAATATGGGTGAGGACTCAGTCATAATGTGTTAACCCATTTCTGTCAACAAGCTCTTAATTATTGAAAACCAGCATGTTCTGAAATGATTTTCTAGATGTTTGTTGTTTAAAGCATGTATTGATGCTGATTTAATTTTCTCTTTTCCCTTTAGTGGTATAAAATTGTTAAAAAATACCATTTATAACAGAGATAGTCTCAAACATCAGCAATAGAGTTAAAAAATGATATACTGCATTTTTCCTTCCTATTAAGAAATGGAATTGCTTATTCAAATGATTTTAAATCATTCACTTAATGGAAATAGAAAGAATAAAGTAGCAGTATGATCAGCATATAATTATCATTGTCATCATCATCATCATCAATGCTATTTACTGGCTGCTGGCTTTGTGCCAGGCATTGTGAACAGTGTTCTAAAAAATGTCACTCCAACCTGAAAGCAATCTCAGGAATGAGCTGTGTTATACTCCCCAGTTTACACATGAGAAGACTGAGTTATAGATGGTAAAAAATTAACTTTTCTAACACACAGTTAATAGGTTAAGATCCAGGGTGCAAATTCGGAAGTCTCAGTTCACACATTACACTCTTAATCTCTTCTGTCCTGTGCTGGGAGGTGCTCTGCGTGTGCTAAGTAACTTCAGTTGTGTCTGACTCTCTGTGGCCCAGTGTTCTTTAGTTCATCAGGCTCCTCTGTCTATGGGATTCTCCAGGCAATGCTGGAGTGGGTTGGGTTGCCATTTCCTTCTCCGGAGGATCTCTCTGACCCAGCAATTGAACTCACGTCTCTTTATGTCTCCTGCAGGTGTATTCTTTACCACTAGTGCCACCTGGGAAAGATGAGATGTTCTAGGTTTCACATAAAAACAAAAAAACTTAGAAGAGTCCTGCTGTTTGAACTTAGTGATTTATTAAAACTCTTGGGACTTAATGTCCCTCACTTGTAATCAGAAGCTACCAAAGATAATGACACATGTAAGGTGCATAATCATTTTAGTGTTGTACACATATTAACCAATTTAACCTTCAAAATAACGGTACTGGAGGTTTGCTACTCTTTCTCTACACATAAGAAAACTGAGACTAAGTAGTATTTCCAGTGTTATACTGTAATAGGTGTACTAAAATGTGAAACTAAATTCTGGTTCTAAAACCTCTGCTCCCAATAACTGTACTCTGGATATTCTGCAAGGCAGAATCATCACATAAAATAGGTGTTGATTATCTTTTGTATGTTTTGATCTAAAATAATATTTCTCTTGTGTGTTTCAAGCTGCCTCTCCTAGAATTTCATCGTAAATTTAATTCAAGTTGCAGGTTTCTTTAAGGTTCTCCCAATAGCCTAAATCTTAAGGGACTAAGCTATAATGTCTTAGCTACCTTGCTCCCATTCTTAATCTCATCTCGTCATTTAGCCCTTGTCCTTGAATATGCCATTTAATGTAACTTCACCTCTAACATCTTAAAATAACTAGTCCCTATTATTTCTTCTTTTTTTGAGAAAAAAGATTTAACTCTTATTATTCTACCACCCAGAGGCAATTACTTTTTTGAAATTTGGGTGTTTTTCCTTCGGGTATTTTTTTTAAATCCTGAGTACTATTAATTAGTTTACAGAAAGATCATAGATGCATATATTTTATCATTGGCTTTATCCACATAACAATGTGTGGATATTTACCTATGTGATTTGTTATATTTCTGTTTTAATTGATTCTTTTTTAAATTGAAGTATAATTAATTTACAATGTTGTGTTAGTTTCAGGAGTACAACACAGCGATTCATTTATACACATATAACTTTTTCAGATTCTTTTCCCTTGGGTTGTTACAAAATACTGAGTATAGCTCTCTGCGCTATACAGTGGGTCCTTGTTGGCTATCTGTTTTATATATAGTAGTGTGTATATGTTAATATCAAACTCCTAATTAATCCCTCCCACCCCCTTTTCCCCTTTAGTAAGTATAAGTTTGCTTCCTATGTCTGTGGATTTATTTCTGTTTTGTAAATATGTTCATTTGTATCTGTTTATTAGATTCTGTATGTAAGTGATATCATGATATTTGTCTTGATCTGGCTTACTTCACTTAGTATGATAATCTCCAGGTCCATCCTTGTTGCTGCAAATGGTGTTATTTGATTATTTTTAATGGCTGAGTAATATTCCATTGTGTATGTATATATACCATATCTTTATCCATTCCCTTGTTGATGGACATTTAAATTGCTTCTATGTCTTAGCTATTGTAAATAGTGCTGCAACAAACATTGGGGTTCATGTATCTTTTTGAATTAGTTTTCTCTAGATATATGCCCAAGAGTGGGATTGCTGGATCATATGGCAGTTCTACTTTTTAAGGAACTTCCATATTGTTCTCCATAGTGGCTGCACAAATTTACATTCCCACCAACAATGTAGGAGGATTCTCTTTCCTCCACACCCTCTTCAGCATTTATTGTTTGTAGTTTTTTTTGATAATGACCATTCTGACCAGTGGAAGATGATACTTCATTGTAGTTTGATTTGTATTTCTCTAATAAGTAGTGATGTTGAGAATTTTTCATATGACTGTTGGTCATCTGTGAATCTTTGGAGAAATGTGTATTTACATATCTGCCCATTTTTTAATTGAGTCATTTATATATATATATGTATATATATATATATATATATATATATATAGAGAGAGAGAGAGAGAGAGAGAGAGAGAGCTGTGTGGGCTATTTGTATATTTCAGAAATTAATCCTTATTGGTTGCTTTGTTTGAAAATACTGATATTTTATCCCATTCTGTAGACTGTCTTTTTATTTATGGTTTCCTTTGTTGTGAAAAAGCTTTTAAGTTCAATTAGATCCCATTTGTTTATCTTTGTTTTTATTTCCGTGACTCTAGGAGATGGATCCAAAAAGATATTGCTGTGATTTATGTTAAGAGTGTTTTGCCTATGTTTTCCTATAGGAGTTTTATAGTATCTGATCTTACATTTAGGTCTTTAATCCATTTTGACTTTATTTTTGTACATGGTGTTAGAGAATGTTCTAATCTCATTGTTTTACATGTGGCTGGCTATCCAGTTTTCCCAAAACCACTTATTGAAAAGAGTTTCTCTTCTCCAGTGTATATTCTTGCCTCCTTTCTTGTAGATTATTTGACCATAGTTCCTTGTTTCATATTCTTAATCTCATTTTATCATTTAACTTTTTCCCTTGGATCTGATATTTGGCCTAATTTATAACTTCTACCATTTTTACTTCGATTTGTGACTAAATTGTATCAGAATACTTTAGGTAAACATAATTTTTTTTGTTCAAGTTTTAATTCCCAATTCCAAAGACAAAACTTTTAGCACATTCTTATTCTCAAAACAGTATATTAAGCACAATATGCATTCCTGAGTGCATGCTCAATTGTGTCTCTTTGAGACCCCATGGGACTATAGCCTGCCAGGCTTCTCTGTCTATGGGGTTCTCTAGGCAAGAATACTAGACTGGGTTGCCATTCCCTTCTTCAGGGGATCTTCCAGACCCAGGAATTGAACCTTGGTCTCCTGCATTGCAGGCAGATTCCTTACCATCTGGGCCACCAGGGAAGCAGTTACACACAGAGAAGAAAGACTCTATGGTACTGTAAACCAAAGGCATATTTGAATGTGGCCTTCTACCACCTCCTGGATCCCGAATGAAGTAAGCCATGGGGATTATCCTAAGTAGGAACAAGAACGACAGGATTCACTACTCTGCAGGATTCGGCTAGGGACTCAACCAGCCATGACCTCCCCTGACGACAGCATCCACAAGACCTCCTGGGATGTCCATAGGTTTTGCTTGCCTCTTTGTTTCATCAGAATTCCACAAAAGTACTATTTAGAAGAGTGGCTAAAATATAGCACTAGGGGAAGGAAGTCCACCTAGACAGTTGGTTCCAAGCACATCACGAGGGGACTTTCCACAGTCAGAGGACGTGAGGTGAGGTGGAGCCGCCGTGTCTTTCATAGAATTGTGTCAGATTTAGCTGCCACTGCACTAACTTCATGGTTCCACTTCCCCTCATGCCTTTTGACCTGTGAGGACTGGGCTTCCTTCACCATTTTTCACAGATGCCCCAGCTCCACTTTGGTTTCCAAAAGATATAATTACAAGTGTTTGACCTACAGTCTATTTCCAGTTATTCAGGTTGTGCTAGAAGAACCTTTAGTCTACCTGGATATAGTTGAGATTGTTAGAGAAACACTACAGGGATAATGGGTATGTTTACCCCATTCTCAAGCAGCCAAGCAATTCTTTAAATATCACCAAAAGCCAAAGGCTTTATTATACTCACAATTTGCATCTTTATTCCATTTATCCCTCAGCAGTTCTGTATACTGCTTAGAACTTAAAGCCTATGCTGCTGCTAAGTCATTTCAGTCATATCCATCTCTGAGCGATCCCATAGACAGCAGCCCACCAGGCTCCTCTGTCCATGGGATTTTTCAGGCAAGAGTACTGGAGTGGGTTGCCATTACCTTCTCTGTAAAGCCTATGAGAGCATTATAATGACTAACGGAAAGACTCTTGTTCAATTGTTTCGGTGACTTCTACAAATATCACATGCCTACCTACCTGGCCAGGCCATATACACTATTACTACTACTAATAAACAAAATCTGTGATGGTTTCTATCATTTCCTGCATGTTCTACTTGTTAAGCACATTGTTCAGTCTTTATAAAGGACAAAATAATAACTATCTCTAAGTATTGAAAGAATAGGAGATAATTCATTTCAAAGGAATGGAAATAAACCTAGAAAGGGTAAGAAATTCATAGCTGGTTGTACCTCTACTAAAAATAGCAGCTGAATATCAGGTCCAACAATATGAACTCCAAGTTTGAGCTTTAGAGAAGTGGCTATGGGCAAAATTTTCCCCATCAATGCAAATTGGGGATTATCAGGCACCTTTAAGCAAATCTCAGAAGATAGGATATAGGTTTTCAATCTTAAAGTGGCTTAATGATTGCCTGGAGTGCTCCTTAAAGACTTCCTAATTCTGAATCTTTTGGGAGTTGAAGTCTAGGAATGTGCCTTTTAATTTGGCTGTCTTTTCTTTGAGGGCCCAAGCCCTGGAGAGAGAATTATAGTTTCTGTCCATTGTTTGAGACAGATTTGCTCAATGAAAGTCAAATTCCAGATGGCGAGCTGGCCTACTAAGAGCAATCAAGGTCACTTTCCTACCAAGATCTTAAAATAGAAAAAATAAATAGGAAAGCGAGGCTTTCTAACATATTAAGCCAAGAGAGAAATTGCATATTAAAAGGGAACAATCATCCTTTTCAGTAAATACTAACTTTAGGCAGAGATTATCCTACATGTGTGGCTTACTATTATAGGGGTTTCATGGAAATTGCAATCAAAGGAATAACAGAAAAGAGTCAATATCTGTAAAGTGGTAGGAGAGCTCTCATAGAGGGTACATGGTGTGTCTTAAGATCTTAAGAGCTGCAAGAAAGGAATATCACCAGGGCATCATCTTGGATACACATACTGTGGACTGACCCAGAATCTGCGGTGTGCTATCTGGTGAAGGTACGTGCTCCATACCTTGAGGCAAACCCTGGCCATTAGAAGAGGGATGCTCTTACTGGTCATGTAAGATTCTTTAAGCACCACAGTATAAAACAAGCTCTGAGAAATGTCAGACCTGGTTTTGCATCCCAGCCTGTAATGGTTGTGCAACCTTGTTCAATTTAATTAATTTATCTTGAGCTGCAATTTTCTTCTTTGTATAATATGGGTAATAACATTATTTATCACCGAGAGTTTTGTAATGATTAAATAAGTACACATTTATCTCATTTAATCATTTCTTCAAAGTATATAGAATAGAACTTTGAAATTAAATAGAAAATAGGGCCAAGCATAAACCCAATTTTCTTTTACCTCTGTATTAACCTCTTAAATTGCCTCATTTAATCTCACGGTCTTAAATAACATTACTATCTTGGTGAATCCCTTGAGCTTTAGATCAAATATTCAACTTACTATATAAGATCTCATCATGGGCACTTAATAAGTATCTTTTAAGTGATCTAGCCTCCGCCTCCCCGATCTTTTGAATTTTATTACTTCATATTGCTCATCTCTGAATTATTAACATCTCAGAAAATGAGATCATAATTCAGAAACAATAAATTTAATCCTGATTTCTCTGTTTTAATCTGACACTGCATCCAGTCCTTCTACAATTACTGTTAGTTCAGCTCTAAAATATCTTCTAAATATAATCACTTTCCTCTGGTTCTGTGTCCGGTCCAAGCTACCATTATCTCCTGCCTTGTCCACTGACACAGCTTCCCAATTAATGTCCCTATTTCAGCTCTTGACACTAGATATGATTGCTCCCTGTGTTCACAACCACAGTTATCCTTATTTCATAATATTCAGTCCTGTTACCATCCTATTCAAAACCTCCCAATGCTTTCAGATTAAAATTAAAACAAAATCAATTTTGTTTATGCTAACCTACATTTCCAGTATTATCATCCCCTTGCCCATTTCTCTGACTTTACTAAGCTAACCACATCTCTATATAACCAGTGTTTCTTCCCATTTTTCCAACAGGACAGGACCAAAAGTGTTTATTTTTTACCAGAATAACTTCCTACTTTGGAGTCTTTCTGCTTTGACCCTTCATATAATTCATGTCTCTTTCTACATGCCCTACCCCACTGACAACCCTACAGAAAATATTTTCCATCTGTTATATTCTTTTATCCAGCTACATTTTTAAATTACACTTACTGTTTCTGTTAGCTAAATTTCTGTTCTTTAAATTCATATGTCTTCTGTTTTTCTCATTATAAGCTCAAAAATTAAAATAATAATGCCTTCTGGGTTTCTGCTCTGTTTTCAGAACCTATAAATGCTCTAGCATGTACACAATAGGCACTTTAATGATGTTGAATTTAAGACATGAAAGTGTCAAACATAAAAAAGGTACTCAGTAGATAGTACAGTAACCCAAAAAGCAACGGATTAAGTTTATAGCTTCTGCTCCAAGTTCTTCACCCTGGTTGTATTAAATTGCTTCTTGTTTTCCAAAAGAAGTGTGATTTTTTTTGAGTCTCTTTGTCGTCGTCGTCGTCGTCGTCTTTTTTTTTTTTAGTCTAATTTCTAATGGAAATGAGTAATCTTATTCAAATACAATTTCTGGTCATGTCACCTCCCAACTGCAGGCAATTCTTTAAACCCCCTATGTACTTACTTTGCCCATTTATATTAATAATACAAAGAAGATAGTTGTAAATGTCTCATGGAATTGTTCTGAAGTTTAATTTAGAAATGCAATAAAGTACTCACTATGTATACTACACAAAGCATTAGTTCAGTTCAGTTGCTCAGTCGTGTCCGACTCTTTTAGACCCCATGTATTGCAGCACACCAGGCCTCCCTGTCCATCAAGTCACTGATGCCATCCAACCATCTCATCCTCTCTAGTCCCCTTCTCCTCCAGCCTTCAATCTTTCCCAGCATCAGAGTATTTTCCAGTGAGTCAGTTCTTCTCATCAGGTGGCCAAAGTAGATGGAGTTACAGCCTCAGAATATTCAGGACTAATTTCCTTTAGGATGAACTGACATTAAGTGTTCTCTAAATATTATTGTTTAGTTGCTAAGTCATGTTGAACTCTTTTCCAACCCATGTAGTGCAATCTGCCAGATTCCTGTCCATGGAATTCTCCAGGCAAAAATACTGGAGTGGGTTGCCATTTCTTTCTCCAGGGCATCTTCTTGAACCAGGGATTGAGCCTGTGTATCCTGCATTGACAGACGGGTTCTTTACCATTGAGCCATCCAAGAAGGCCTCTCTAAATATTAACTATTATTATATATTCTCAGAGTTAGCATGGCTGCTTGCATACTACAGATGCTTAGTAAAAGATTACTGAAATTAAAGAAAAATTGGACCCATCAGAGTTAAATAGGCAAAGAAGATTTCCTGAATCTATTAAAAAAACAGAAGAAATTCAACTCTCTTCAAACAAAAAGCAGGGAAAATTTAAAGTATGAGTTAAGCTAGTGGAAAAGTATCAGTGATCATCAGAGAGGGTTGGTCCGTGTAATTAGGCCATCAGACCGTTGCTAATAGGTACATCTGGTGCATATGGAAGTTAGGTACCCATCCTCCCACAGAGATGGGAACTCAGAGACATTGTCTTCCTTGATTTTATTTCAAGGGATGTCTTCCGGATCATTGAGAAAGACATTCCTAGGTTTTAAAACTGACAAGAGGCTAAGAGAAGGAGAAGAGAATGAATTAACAGTTCTATTTTCAGTTTTTTAAGGAATCTCCACACTGTTCTCCATAGTGGCTGTACTAGTTTGCATTCCCACGAACAGTGTAAAAGGGTTCCCTTTTCTCCACATCCTCTCCAGCATTTATTGCTTGTCGACTTTT
>ML663025.1:2430219-2571169 GCA_007570785.1 Antilocapra americana
TTCATGTGTTTGTTAGCCATTTGTATGTCTTCTTTGGAGAAATGTCTATTAAGTTCTTTGGCCCACTTTTTGATTGGGTCATTTATTTTTCTGGAATGGAGCTGCAGGAGTTGCTTGTATATTTTTGAGATTAATTGTTTGTCTGTTGCTTCGTTGGCTATTATTTTCTCCCATTCTGAAGGCTGCCTTTTCACCTTGCTTTTAGTTTCCTTTGTTGTGCAGAAGCTTTTAATTTTAATTAGGTCGCATTTGTTTATTCGTGCTTTTATTTCCGATATTCTGGGAGGTGGGTCATAGAGGATTCTGCTTTGGTTTATGTCAGAGAGTGTTTTGTCTATGTTTTCCTCTAGGAGTTTTATAGTTTCTGGTCTTATGATTAGATCTTTGATCCATTTTGAGTTTATTTTTGTGTATGGTGTTAGAAAGTGTTCTAGTTTCATTCTTTTACAAGTGGCTGTCCAATTTTCCCAGCACCACTTGTTAAAAGAGATTGTCTTTTCTCCATTGTATATTCTTGCCTCCTTTGTCAAAGATAAGGTGTCCATAGATGTGTGAATTTATCTCTAGGCTTTCTATTTTGTTCCATTGATCTATATTTCTGTCTTTGTGCCAGTACCATACTGTCTTGATGACTGTGGCTTTGTAGTATAGCCTAAAGTCAGGTAGGTTGATTCCTCCAGTTCCATTCTTCTTTCTCAACATTGCTTTAACAGTAGAAAATAAAAGTAACTTATAAAGGAAATGCTCTAACTAAAGGGATGACAGAGCATATAGTCAAGAAGAAACCTGTCCAAAATTTAATCCAGCTGAGGGGACATTTAAGACCATACTGGATGTTGAATAAGATCCTGATAGCCAGTCTTATGTAAAGAAATATAATCCTACTAATTTCTCATTGTTATAGTGATGTGTATAGCAAGGAATAGTGAGGAGAGAGAAGAAAGCCTTCCTCAGCCATCAATGCAAAGAAATAGAGGATAACAATAGAACAGGAAAGACTAGAGATCTCCTCAAGAAAATTAGAGATACCAAGGGAACATTCCATGCAAAGATGGGCTCAATAAAGAACAGAAATGGTATGGACCTAACAGAAGCAGAAGATATTAAGAAGAGGTGGCAAGAATACACAGAAGAACTATACAAAAAGTATCTTCATGACCTAGGTAATCACGATGGTATGATCACTCACCTACAGCCAGACATCCTGGAATATGAAGTCAAGTGTGCCTTAGGAAGCATCACTATGAACAAAGCTAGTGGAGGTGATGGAATTCCAGTTGAGCTATTTCAGATCCTAAAAGATGATTCTGTGTAAGTGCTGCACTCAATATGTCAGTAAATTTGGAAAATTCAGCAGTGGCCACAGGACTGGAAAAGGTCAGTTTTCATTCCAATCCCAAAGAAAGGCAATGCCAAAGAATGTTTAAACTACCACACAATTGCACTCATCTTATATGCTAGTAAAGTAATGCTCAAAATTCTCCAAGCCAGGCTTCAGCAATATGTGAACTGTGAACTTCCAGATGTTCAAGTTGGTTTTAGAAAAGACAGAGGAACCAGAGATCAAATTGCCAACATTTGCTAGATCATTGAAAAAGCATGAGAGTTCCATAAAAACATCTATTTCTGCTTTATTGACTATGCCAAAGCCTTTGACTGTGTGGATCACAATAAACTGGAAAATTCTGAAAGAGATGGGAATACAGACCACCTGACCCACCTCTTGAGAAATCTGTTGCAGGTCAGGAGGCAACAGTTAGAACTGGACATGGAACAACAGACTGGTTCCAAATAGAAAAAGGAGTACATCAAGGCTGTATATTGTCACCCTGCTTATTTAACTTATATGCCTAGTACATCATGAGAAATGCTGGGCTGGATGAAGTACAGCTAGAATCAAGATTGCTGGGAGAAATATCAATAACCTTAGATATGCAGATGATACCACCGTTACGGCACAAAGTGAAGAACTACTAAAGAGCCTCTTGATGAAAGTGAAAGAGGAGAGTGAAAAAGTTGGCTTAAAGCTCAACATCCAGAAAAGTAAGATCATGGCATCTGGTCCCATCATTTCATGGGAAATAGATGGGGAAACAATGTCAGACTTTATTTTTCTCGGCTCCAAAATCAATGCAGATGGTGATTGCAGCCATGAAATTAAAATATGCTTACTCCTTGGAAGGAAAGTTATGACCAACCTAGTCAGCATATTAAAAAGCAGAGACACTACTTTGTCATCAAAGGTCCATCTAGTCAGGGCTATGTTTTTCCAGTAGTCATGTATGGATGTGAGAGTTGGACTATAAAGAAAGTTGAGCATTAAAGGATTGATACTTTTGAACTGTGGTGTTAGAGAAGACTCTTGAGACCCCTGGACTGCAAGGAGATCCAACCAGTCCATCCTAAGGGATATCAGTCCTGAGTCATTGGAAGGACTGATGTTGAAGCTGAAATCTAATATTTTGGCCATCTGATGCAAAGAGCTGACTCATTTGAAAAGACCCTGATGCTGGGAAAGATTGAAGGCAGGAGGAGAAGGGGACATCAGAGGATGAGATGGCTAGATGGCATCACCAACTCAGTGGGCATGAGTTTGCGTAAACTCTGGGATTTGGTGATGGACAGGGAAGCCTGGCATGCTGAGGTCCATGGGGTCACAAAGAGTCGGACACGACTGAGCGACTGAAGTGATAGTGGGGTGTGTTTGTGTGTGGGTGCTCAGTTGCATCACTCTTCGCGACCTCAGGGACTATAACCTGCCAGGCTCCTCTGTCCATGGGATTTTCCAGGCAAGATTATGGAGTGTGTTGCCATTTCCTTCTCTAGAGGATCTCCCTGACCTAGGCACTCAACCCATGTTTCCTGTGCCTCCTGCATTGCCAGGCAGATTCTTTGCCACTGGGAAACCCATAGTGATAGGTACCAAATACTATTTAGGGTGGTCATTAGCGATGTTCACCAATTATATCCAACTTTCTGCTTATGAGCATGTAGCATGATAGCACTTATTCTAAGCAGGGGATGAAACCATGTGAGTTGTTTTGGACAATGCTTTGTAGGAAGAAATTATATATTCCCCTGACGGACTGAAGGTTTTGATTGATTGTGTGTGAGCCTTCACTAAGGCCACCTGGAACATTTGAAGCAAAGCTGCTTAGCCTGATTTCTAGAAGGGGAAGACAGAAAGCTGAGTCAAACCAGTCCACAGTGGACTGTGGAATGAGAAGAAATATTTTTTTGTTTTAGAAGCTGCTGATACTGAAGCATTGTATGTTGTTTAAGCGTGACCTAGACATCTCTTCCCCTTTGTAAGCATTTTAACTGACTTCAATCAGAAAAAAAACAAAAAGAAAAATACCATCCTCATAAGTTCCAAAATCATCCAGCAGAACAAAGAATATACATATAAGCCCCAAATCATTAAAAAGGTTGTATGTGCAAAGGATGTGAGCTTGAAATATTAGTCTCTCTTCTGTTATTTAAAGGCATTTATTTTTTCTTATTCATTTTTGATAGAAATATGAGCCATCAATTTTCTTTTCTTTCAAGATCTTATAGATTTTCTACAAATCTACCACAATGAAAATATTTATATTTCATTATTAAAAATTCCACAGGGAGCTCTCTTTTATACTCCTTCTCAATTTCACTGCGTAATTAAAATGGGGAAGTTGCCTTGGGGAAATAATAAAATATGCTAGGATATACATGTCTGAAGTAAATATGTAGAAGCTATATTTTTACTATTTTAAATTAATTTATTTTAAAAAGAACACCTAATGACCTGACATACACAATTACCCAAACTTCAACATTATTACCCTTTGAATGATAATTATATTTTAATTAAAATGCCAAAGTGATCAAAAAGTGAAAAATAAGCTATTTACTATGTGAAATCTAAACAACAAAATAAATGGGGCAAAGGACTTAAATTTTATGATGCTTTTCTAGTAACACTGGAAAAGTGATATTGAGAGCAATTTTTTTCTCCAAAATACAGTACTACATAAATAGAAGCAAATTAAATCTACCACTCAGCAAATTTCATTTGCCATGGGGAGATTAATATGAAAAGGGCCTCTGAATTTTTATCAGAGCAGAAAACTTAATAGGCTATTTCAAAAATTCAACTCTGGCTGGCTTGAGGATAGATAATGGAATTCTGCAGCTTAAATCTTGAGGTCACTATTTCAAAAATGCCCCAAGTTGGCAGTAACTAAAAGGCATTACTATCTGACAGCACTACAGTGCCTATGTGAAATGAATTACTGGTTTCTCTCTGATGGTTACCAGATAGGGGTCTAATCCCATCCAAACAACTGGAGCTAACTGGCCCAATTGCTGGTATTTCAAGGAGGCATTCAACAATTGAAAATGGAATTATTTTCTTATTCTGGGCTTGGTTGCATTTCCATGATGGGCAAGACAGGTATGTAGTATGTCTAGGTTTTGATGTAAATAAATCAAAAGATTAGTTCTGACTGCTCATGCTTTCAACCTGCAGAGTGCTGGAGATCTGGGTATTAAGTTGGGGATAATGTGTCTTGCCCCCTATTTGCCTGGAAAGAAGCCTGTGCATATGAAGGGATGTTTTGGGGTCCTGTCCTTTGTGGATGAAGGACTTGCTCTAGGCTAGAGGAATTCAGGGAAGGTTGATAATGGCTGCCTACTCCTATTACCCAGTTGGCACAAAACTGACTCGGTTAACATTTCAGTTTGTCATAGCGGGGGGAGGAAGTATTGCGATGTGTAAATCAGGGACAGATGCTAGCCATTGTACTGTCTCAAGTATAGACTGAATACAAAAGAACACTAACTCAGAGACAAATGACCTGGATTCAAAGACTGGTTCCATCATGAAATAACTATATGATTTTCGGTATATTGTGTATGCTCCCTATGCCTCAATTTCTCACATTTATATGACTGTGGTGAGATTAAAAAAATAATAATGAACATATGAAATGGGTCTGGCACAGGGTAAGCATATAATTACACTGGTTATAACATTTTTATTATAACAAATGAGTAGTTCTTATTGTTTTTAATATCCATCTTGCAAAAACTACCTGCTAGGTTTGGTATAAGGATCAACAAATGAGAAGAAATGTGGAATCTATAAAGTTCCATGCAGATTCAAGATGTTAGTGATAATAGTATGCCGTTTATTTTTTTCGTATTATCAAGTGTTATTTTTTCCCCAAAATTTCAGATAATGGTATCAGGGACCGATTAAATACTCTGGGCATAAAGCTGAAGGAAATAGTAAGAGGAATAAAGAGGGGCTTGTGGAAAATCTTTGGGAAATACAAGATCTGTCACAGCCTCAAGCCAATTCCCTTGTGCTCTGGGTTAGCAGAACTGCCTGGTCACTGAGCTTTCTTTGTACATGCTGTTTATTGGAGCCAGTAGGTATTAAATTATTTCATCAAGCAGTCCTGTAACTTTGCAGCTCCCTGGTGGGTCTTCTAATCTCAGATTATGTTCACCCATTGAGCTATGATTGCTGGAAGGGTTATTACTATTTCTCATTATACTATCTCCTGAGTCCTCTTTTATCCCTTTGTTAAAATTATTCCACTGAGAATATTTTTTTTTAACTCAAATTGAATTTCCTTTCTGACTCCCCACCTTGATGTCTTAAGAGTTCCAGTTTCCTAAAGACCTCTTAAAAATTCTAAGGGAAAAAGAAATTTTATGAGTTCAGTAAGATATTTTTTCTTTCCTTGGGAAAATAATTTTAATTTCCCATCTACTACGTATGTATTAAGCAAAGTGCTGGACAATGGCCTGAAGATTTTGAAGGTGCATGCACACATGCACACGTGCACACACACAGACATATATGTATTTAACATGGTAGAGAATGTTTACCCAACTCAATGAATTCTATTTTTTTGATGGCTATTTATTTTTTATCAACCTTGTTGTTCATAAATATGCATACTGCATACCAAGCAGAACTATTTAATTGGTATTAACACAGTTGAACACATTTTAAATAATGGAGCTTTGATATGTTATGAAATATGAACATGTTTTTTGTGTCTATATTTAAAAAATATAAAACATGTTTTACTGTTCTAATTACTATATTAAAATAAGATAGGCTATAATATATTTTATTGTTTTAATTATTCATAATTTTTTAAAAAGTTTATTTTGGATTGGGGTATAGCCAGTTAACAGTGTTGTGATAGTTTCAGGTGAACAGCAGAGGGGGTCAGTCATACATGTACATGTATCCATTCTCCCCCGAACTCCCTCCCCATCCGTGTTGCCACATGTCATTGAGCAGAGTCCCATGTGCTTTACAGTAGGTTCTAGTTGGTTATTCATTAAATATAGCAGTGTGTACATGTCCATCCCAAACTCCCTAACTATCCCTTCCCCTCATCCTTCTCACTGGCAACCATATCTTGTTCTCTAAGTCTGTGAGTCTGTTTCTGTTTGGTAAGGAAGTTCATTTGTATTATTTCTCTTTAGGTCCCACAGACAAGGGATTTATACATTTCTCCTCTGTCTGACTGACTTCACTCAGTATGATGCCCTAGGTCCATTCATGTTGCAGCAAATGGCATTATTTCATTCTTTTTAAGTGGCTGAGTAATATTCCATTGTGTATATGTACCACTTCTTCTTTATCCATTCCTCTGTCGATGGGCATTTAGGTTGCTTCCATGCCTTGGGCTATTGTAAACTGTGCTGCAGTGAACATTAGGGTGTGTATAATTTTTTGGATGTTTTCCTCTGGATATATGCCCAGGAGTGGAATTGCAGGGTATTTGGTAGCTCTGTTTTTAGCTTTTTTTTTTTAAGGAATCTACATAATCTTCTCCATAGTGACTGTACCAGTTTACATTCCTATCAGCAGTGTATGGGAGGGTTGGTTCCCTTCTTCCCACACCATCTTCAGCATTTACTCTTTGTGGATTTTTAATTTTTTTTTAAATTATTTTTATGATAGCCATTCTGGCTGATATGAGGTGATATCTGATTGTAGTTTTGATTTGGATTTCCTGAAAATTAGTAATGTTGAACATCTTTTCAGGTGCCTACTGGCCATCTGTATGATTTCTTGGAGAAATGTCTTTAGGTCTGCGCTTTGAGTAGGTTGTTTGTTTTGATGCTGTTAAGCATCATGAGCTGTTTGTAAATTTTGGAGACTAATCACTTATCAGTCACATCATTTGCAGATATTTTCTCCCAATCTGTGGGTTGTCTTTTCATTTTGTTTATTGTTTCCTTTGCTATGCAAAAGGTTTTCAGTTTAAGTAGGTCCCATTTGTTTTTTGGGGGAAGGGGAGGGGTTTCTTCTTTTTTATTTTTTTGAATTATTAAACTATGATACATTTAGAGGAGACTTGGAAAATACATAACAAAGTTACATAGTATTCCACTATCTACTACAATTACTTAAGTAGCTATATTAAGATTTTTAGTTGGAGTTTCAATATCAAACTCTCAAAATTAACAGAATGAATATACAGAAAAATAGAAGGATATAGTAGACCTGAAAAGCACCATGAACCAATTCAACATAATTAAGATTTATACAGTTTTCACACAACAGTATGATACAAAGTCTAATCAAATTCCCATAGACTATAGAACATAATCAGGGACATAATCAAGGTACAAAAATGTCACAATCTAAAGGTATTGAAATCATAGAGGATCTATTCTCTTATCACTGTGAAGTTACGTTAGAAATCAATATCAAAAGATATTTGAAAATTATCTACCTATTTTCAAGTGTAATGTGACATTTACTAAGAGAGACCTTTGACTTAGCCATTGAAAGCCTCAATAAAGTTACAAGACTGAAAGAAACAGGGCAGTTGCAGACAAGAAAGCATGTAAATGAGAAAGTATCAAAAAAATGAGAAATTAATATAAAAGATACTTTATAAACCCCATGTATTTGGAAATTAAATGTCCACTTTTAAATGATAGGTGTGTCTAAGAAGCTTTAAGAAGGAAAATTAGAAAACATTTATAACAGAATAAAAATGAAAAGAGAATTTACCAGAATTTTTTGCATGCATCTGAAACTGCTCAGTGCAACCAAATACAATGTGGAATCTTGAATAAGACACGAGAATAAATATTGAATACTAGCATACAATTTTAAGAAATTTGAACAAAATCTATACTTTAGTTAATAATTCTGTATCACATGTTAATTTCCTGTTGTTTTACAACATAGTATTTCTTTATATTCTAAAAATTAGATTAGAAGTTCTAAGCCTTATTCAAACATTTTTTAAAAAATCACTAAGATGATAAACTTTCTAGACTTTTAGCAGTAGTATTAGATGCCAAAATACATGGAATTATTTCAAAGTTTTTGAATGAATATAAGTTAGAAATATAGCTTTTCATATTATACTGCATTAAACAGGTAGAGTCAAAATGCCTTAAATTTTTTAGCTAGGCAAAAATTCATGTTTTCTAAAATATGTATAATACATACTACTTATGTGTGTGTGTGTGTACAAAAACTTTTCTACTATGCTTGATAAAGGCTTAAGAACAACAAAGAGAAAAAAACAGATGGAGAAACTGGAAAACAAATGGGAGCACTAAATATGAAATAGAAAAACTGAAGCAAACTAGATAAAAGTAAAAAAATCATCATATAGTCCAGCTATTTTTAAATATGGATGCCACTTAGAAATACATCTTGACATTTGGAGAAAAAAAGCAATTTCTGGCCATTAGTATTTTCAAAAAATTCCAAACTAATTCTGATATGTATCTAGATTTTTAAAAAGTGATTACAGGTTTCCTATTAAATGATATTTTTAGTTATATAGAATTCTATTCTTTTCTGTTAACCAATCATAACACAGTTCAGTTCAGTTCAGTCGCTGAGTCATGTCCGACACTTTGCGATCCCAAGACACTTTGCAACCCCATGAACCGCAGCATGCCAGGCCTCCCTGTCCATCACCAACTCCTGGAGTCTACCCAAACCCATGTCCATTGAGTTGGTGATGCCATTCAGCCACCTCATCCTCTGTTGTCCCCTTCTTCTCCTACCCCCAATCATTAAGCAAATCATTGTTACATAATCACAAATAGTAAAAGATGTTCATCAGTTTTCACAATGGAAGCCATAATAGAAACATGATTAACCTAAAAATATAAAATAATTACATACAATTTGAGCAGGTAAGTAGAGTGATGTGGTAAGTGGAATTGCATACATGCACATGTTTTCATTTGCCCAGGGAGTATATCTTTTGGTTGGTGCATTTAATCCATTTAATGGTAGTTAAGGTATTTAACCTATTTTAAGGTAGTTAACTATTTAAGGTAGTTGTTGATATGTATGATCTTATTACCATTTTCTTAATTGTTTTGGGTTTATTTTTTGTGGGTCTTTTCCTTCTCCTATGTTTCCTTTCCAGAGAAATTCCTTTAGCATTTGTTGTTAAGCTAGATTAGTGGTGCTGAATTCTCTTAACTTTTGCTTACCTATAAGGTTTTCTAATTTTTTTTTAACTTTTCAGTTATTATTTTGTTTAAGATTCAGCATTTAACACTGTCAGTTCCTCGTTCCTTTTTGAAACTTCCTTCTTTTGGCCCAGCGTCTCCTGGTTCTATTTCATCTCTCTGGCGACTTCAGCTTTCCTAATGTAAAGATAATTAAAAATAAATAAATTAAAAGTAAATAAATAAATAAAAAGTTATCCTCAATCTGTTCAGTTCAGTCGCTTAGTCGTATCCGACTTTTTGTGACCCTATGGACTGCAGCATGCTAGGCGTCACTGTCCATCACTAATTCCTGGAGTTTACCCAAACTCTTGTCCATTGAGTCGGTGATGCCGTCCAACCATCTCATCCTTTTTCGTCCCCTTCTCCTCCCACCTTCAATCCTTCCCAGCATCAGGGTCTTTTCAAATGAGTCATCTCTTCGCATCAGATGGCCAAAGTATTGGAGTTTCAGCTTCAACATTAGTCCTTCCAATGAACACCAGGACTGATCTCCCTTAGGATGGACTGGTTGGATTTTCTTGCAAGGGACTCTCAAGAGTCTTCTCCAACATCACAGTTCAAAAGCATCAATCCTTTAACGCTCAGCTTTCTGTATAGTCCCAACTCTCACATCCATACATGACCACTGGAAAAATCATAGCCTTGACTAGACGGACTTTTGTTGGCAAAGTAATGTGTGTGCTTTTTAATATGCTGTGTATGTTGGTCATAACTTTCCTTCAAAGGAACAAGTATTTTTTTAATTTCACGGCTGCAGTCACGATCTGCAGTGATTTTGGAGCCCAAAAATATAAAGTCTGCCACTGTTTCCCCATCTATTTCCCATGAAGTGATGAGACCAGATGTCATGATCTTAGTTTTCTGAATGTTGAGCTTTAAGCCAACTTTTTCACTCTCCTCTTCCACTTTCATCAAGAGGCTCTTAAGTTCTTCTTCACTTTTTGCCATAACGGTAGTGTCATCTGCATATCTGAGGTTATTGATATTTCTCCCTGCAAGCTTGATTCCAGCTTGTGCTTCCTCATGATGTACTCTGTGTATAAGTTAAATAAGCAAGGTGACAATATACAGCCTTGACATACTCCTTTCCCAATTTGGAACCAGTCTGTTGTTCCATGTCCAGTTCAAACGGTTGCTTCCCAGCCTGCATCCAGATTTCTCAAGGGGCAGGCCAGGTGGTCAGTGGTCTGGTATTCCCATCTCTTTCAGAATTTTCCAGTTTACTGTGATCCACACAGTCAAAGGCTTTGGCATAGTCAATAAAGCAGAAGTAGATGTTCTTTGGAACTCTCTTGCTTTTTCAATGATCCAGCAAATGTTGGCAATTTTTTTTTATTTTATTTATATTATCATGTTGGTTTTGCCATACATTGACATGAATCTGCCATGGGTATACATGCATTCCTCTTCCAGAACCCCCCTCCCACCTCCCTCCCAATTCCATCTCTCTGGGTCATCCCAGTGCACCAGCCCTGAGCACCCTGTATCAAGCATTAAACCTGGGCTAGTGATTCATTTCACATATACTTTACATGTTTCAATGTTGTTCTCCCATATCATCCCACTCTTGCCCTCTTCCACAGAGTCCAAAAGACTCTTCTATACATCTGAGTCTCTTTTGCTGTCTTGCATACAGGGTTATCATTACCATCTTTCTAAATTTCATATATATGCATTAGTATACTGTATTGTTGTTTTTCCTTCTGGCTTACTTCACTCTGGATAATAGGCTCCAGTTTTGTCCACCTCAGTAGAACTGATTCAAATGTATTCTTTTTAATGGCTGAGTAACATTCCATTGTGTATATGTAACACAGCTTTCTTATCCATTCGTCTGCTGATGGGCATCTAGGTTGCTTCCATGTCCTGGCTATTGTAAACAATGCAGCGATGAACATTGGGGTACACGTGGCTCTTTCAATTCTGGTTTCCTCAGTGTGTATGCCCAGCAGTGGGATTGCTGGGTCATATGGCAGTTCTATTTCCAGTTTTTTAAGGAATCTCCACACTGTTCTCCATACTGGCTGTACTAGTTTGCAATCCCACCAACAGTGTAAGAGGGTTCCCTTTTCTCCACATCCTCTCCAGCATTTATTGCTTGTCGACTTTTGGATGGCAGCCATTCTGACTGGTGTAAAGTGGTACCTCACTGTGGTTTTGATTTGCATTTCTCTGATAATGAGTGATGTTGAGCATCTTTTCATGTGTTTGTTAGCCATTTTTATGTCATCTTTGGAGAAATGTCTGTTAAGTTCTTTGGCCCACTTTTTGATTGGGTCATTTATTTTTCTGGAATGGAGCTGCAGGAGTTGCTTGTATACTTTTGAGATTAATTGTTTGTTGCTTCATTTGCTATTATTTTCTCCCATTCTTGGCAATTTGATCTCTGGTTCCTCTGCCTTTTCTAAAACCAACTTGAATATCTGGAAGTTCACAGTTCATGTATTGCTGAAGCCTGGCGTGGATAATTTTGAGTATTACTTTACTAGCATGTGAGATGAGTGCAATTGTGTGTACTTTGTGTATTCTCTGGCGTCTTTCTTGGGGATTGGAATGAAAACTGAGCTTATAACACTTGCCCTGAAATAATAGCTCACTCCTCTCTGAGTGGTAGTTCACCAGGTATCTGTCCATATTTTGATACCAAAATATGGACAGATACTTTGAACCTTCTTTTTTCCTTACCTCTCATATTCATGCAGTCTTCAGGTCCTGTTAATGCTGCTCTTACACATATCCTGAATTTACCTACATCTTTCTTTCCCTACTCAGTGTCATCATGCTGATGACATCAGGCTGATTCCTGCCACATCATCTTTGTTAATCCAGCTGCCTCCTAATTCATCTCTCTGCCTCCATTCATTTTTTTGATTAATTACTTCAATTGGAGGCCAATTACTTTACAATATTGTGGTGGTTTTTGCCATACAACAGCATGAATCAGCCATACGTGTAAATGTATCCCCCCCATCCTGAATCCTCCTCTCATCTCCCTCCCCACCTAATCCCTCTGGGTTGTCCCAGAGCACCAGCATTGAGTGCCCTGCTTCATGCATCAAATTTGCACTGATTATCTATTTTACATTTGGTAATAAACATGTTTAAATACTATTCTGTCAAATCATTCCACCCTCGCCTTCTCCCACATAGTTCAAAAGTCTGTTCTTTACATGTGTCTCTTTAGCTGTCTTACATATAGCATCATCTTTACCATCTTTCTATATTCCACATATATGAGTTAATATACTGTATCTGTGTTTCTCTTTCTGACTTACTTCACTCTGTATAATAGGTTCCAGTTTCATCCATCTCATCAGAACTGACTCAAATGCATTCTTTTTTATATCTGGGTAATATTCCATTGTGTCTATGTACCACAACTTCCTTATTCATTCATCTGCTAATGGACATCTAGGTTGCTTCCATGTCCTAGCTATTGTAAACAGTGCTGCTATGAACATTGGGGTACGTGTATCTCTTTCAATTCTGGTTTCCTTGGTGTGTGTGCCCAGCATTGGGATTTCTGGGTAGGATGGCAGTTCTATTGCCAGTTTTTTGAGAAATCTCCGCACTATTCTCCATAGTGGCTGTACCAGTTTGCATTCCCACCAGTGCAAGAGGGTTCCCTTTCCCCCACACCCGCTCCAGCATTTAATGTTTGGTCAGAATGGCTGCCATCAAAAAGTCTATAGTGTGAGATGGTACCCCATTGGAGTTTTGATGTGCAGTTCTCTGATAATGAGTGATGGTGAGCATCTGCTGGGAAAACTGGTCAACCACTTGTAAAAGAATGAAACTAGAACACTTTTAACACCATATACAAAGATAAACTCAAAGTGGATTAAAGATCTAAATGTAAGACCAGAAACTATAAAACTCTTAGAGGAAAACATAGAGAAAACACTCTCTAACATAAATCACAGCAAGATCCTCTATGGCCCACCTCCCCCCATGTAAATAATTATAAAAATAAACAAATGGGACCTAATTAAACTTATGTTTTGCATAACAAAGGAAACTGTAAGCAAGGTGAAAGGGGAGCCTTCAGAATGGGGTAAAATAATAGTAAATGAAACAAATGACAAAGAATTAATTTCCAAAATATACAAGCAGTTCATGCTGCTAAATACTAGAAAAATAAATGAACCAATCAAAACATGGGCCAAAGAACTGATCAGTTATTTCCCAAAAGAAGACATACAGATGGCTTTTGATTTTTCTATCAAAATCTGAATGAAAGTCTTTCTGGGTAGAGTATTCTTGGTTGTAGGTTCTCTTTTATTTTCATCACTTTGAGTATACTGTATCATTCCCTTCTGGTTTGTAGAGTTTTTGTTGAGAAATCAGTTGATAATTCTATGGGAGTTCCCTTGTATGTTGTTTGTCTTTTTTTCCCTTGTTGGTTTTAATAATTTATCTTTGTCTTTAATTTTTGTCACTTTGATTACTGTGTGTCTTCATGTTTTCTTCCTTGGGATTATCCTGACTGGGCCTCTCTGTGCTTCCTAGACTTGGTTGACTATTTCTTTTCCCATGTTAGGGAAGTTTTCAGCTATTACCTCTTCAAATATTTTCTCGGTTCCTTTCTCTCTCTTCTCCTCTATAATGTGAATATTGGTGTGTTTAATATTGTCCCAGAGATCTCTTATGCTGTCTTCATTTCTTTTCATTATTTTTCCTATATTCTGTCTTGTGCCAGTGATTTCCACCATTCTGTCCTCCAGGTCACTTATGCATTCTTCTGCCTCAGTTGTTCTACTGTGATTCCTTCTAGTTTACTGTTCATATCTGTTTGTTTGTTCTTCAGTTCTTTGGTAAACATTTCTTGCATCTTCTCATTTCTTTTGCTGAGATCCTGGATCACATTCACCATCATTATTCTGAATTAGTTTTTCTGGAAGGTTGCCTGTCTCCATTTAGTTGTGTTTTTTTTGACGATATATCTTGTTCTATCATCTGTGAAGTAAGCCAGGAAGAGAAAGACAAATACATATGATATCACTTATTTATGAATTCTAAAATATGGCACTAATAAACCTATCTACAAAACATAAACAATTCACAGATTTATGATTACCAAGTGGAAGGGGAACAGGAAGAGGGATGGACTCGGGGCTTGGGGTTAATAGTACATTTAGTACATTATTACTAGCAAACTAGTACATTTAGAATCAATGAACAACAAGGTTCTGCTCTATAGCACAGGGAACGACATCCATTCTTCTGTCAGTGAACATTTAGATTCTTTCCATGTCTTGGATACTGTGAGTACTATTGCTAAGAACATTGGTGTGCGTGCATCCTTTTGAATTCTAATTTTCTCTAGGTATATGCCTAGGACTGGGATTGCTGGATGCTATGGTAGTCCTATTTTAAGTTTTCTGAGGAACCTCTATACTGTTTTCCATCGTGGCTGTACCAATTTACATTCCCACCAGCAGTATAACAGTATTCCCTTTTCTCCATACACTCACAGCATTTGCTATTTGTAGGTTTTTAATGGCCATTCTGACTGGTATGAGGTGATAGATACCACAGTGTAGTTTTGATTTGAATTTCTATAATAATTAGCAATATTGATCATTTTTTCATGTGCCTACTGGTCATCTGTGTCTTTGAAGAAATGTCTTTTTAAGGTTTTTTGTGCATTTCTTGATTAGGTTGTTTGATTTTCTGTTTAGCTGTATGAACTGCTTGTATATTTTGGAGATTAAGCCCTTGTGGGTCATATAATTTGCAAATATTTTCTCCCATTCTATAAGTTTTCTTTTTGTTTTTTTAAATTTCTTTTGCTGTGCAAAAGCATGGAAGTTTGATTAGGTCACATTTGTTTATTTTTGCTTTTATTTCTGTTGTCTGGGGAAACTGACCTAAGAAAACACTGAAACATTCTGTTGTCTGGGGAAACTGACCTAAGAAAACACTGAAACAATTTATGTCCAAGTATTTTGCCTTCTAGGAGTTTTATGGAGTTATGTCTTATATTTAAGATTTTAAGACATTTTGAGTTTATTTTGTGCATGGTTAAGGGTGTGTTCTTACTTCACTGACTTACATGCAGCTGTCCAACTTTTCTAGTACCATTTGCTGAGGAGATGGTCTTTTTGCTGTTTTAGTTTCTTGCTTCCTTTGTTGAAGATTAATTGATGAAAGGTGAGTGGATTTATTTCTGGGATTTTCATTCTGTTCCATTGATCCAAATGTCTGTTTTTGTACCAATACCATATTGTTTTAATTGTAGCTTTGTAGTATTTTCCAAAGTCTGAGAGAGTTAGGTCTCCTGCTGTTTTATTTATTTATTTATTTTTAATTTTCTTTACTTTATTGTGTTGGTTTTGCCATACAATGACATGAAACCGCCATGGGTTTACATATGCTCCCCCTCCAGAACCCCCCTCCCTCCTCTCTCCCGATTCCCTCCCCCTGGGAAATCTCAGTGCACCAGCCCTGAGCATCAATTCTGGGCTGGCGATTGATTTCACATATGATAATTAACATGTTTCAATGCCATTCTCCCATATCATCCCACCCTTGCCCTCATCCACAGAGTCCACGAGTCTGTTCTATACATCTGCGTTCCTTTTGCTGTCTTGCATGCAGGGTTCTCGTTACCATCTTTCTAAATTCCATATATATGCGTTAGTATACTGTATTGTTGTTTTTCCTTCTGGCTTACTTCACTCTGGATAATAGGCTCCAGTTCCGTCCACCTGAGTAGAACTGATTCAAATGAATTTTTTTTTAATGCTGAGTAATATTCCATTGTGTATATGTACCACAGCTTTCTTATCCATTCGTCTGCTGATGGGCATCTAGGTTGCTTCCATGTCCTGGCTGTTGTAAACAATGCGGCGATGAACATTGGGGTACATGTGTCTCTTTCAATTCTGGTTTCCTCAGTGTGTATGCCCAGCAGTGGGATTGCTGGGTCATATGGCATATTCCAGTTTTTTAAGGAACCTCCACACTGTTTTCCATAGTGGCTGTACTAGTTTGCAATCCCACCAACAGTGTAAGAGGGTTCCCTTTTCTCCACATCCTCTCCAGCATTTATTGCTTGTAGACTTTTGGATTGCAGCCATTCTGACTGGTGTATAGTAGTACCTCATTGTGGTTTTGATTTGCATTTCTCTGATAATGAGTGATGTTGATTCTTCTTCTTTTTGGCTGTCTTTGGGAATTCTGGGTCTTTTATGGTTTCATATAACATTTGGATTATTTGTACTAGTTTGTGAAAAATGTCATAGGGAATTTAATATGTATTCTCATTAAATCTGTATATTTCTCTCAGTAGTATTGCCATTTTAACAAAATTAATTCATCCAATCCAAGAGTGTGAGATATTTATTTCTTCGAATCCTCTTTAATTTCCTTTATTAATGGACTTAGCAGGTCATGGAAAAGTCAGTTTGCTGTTCAGCCAGCTTCAAGGAGAGATTACAGTTTTTCTTCCTTAGTTGCATGGCTCCTGAGGCTCAGCTGTGGTTTCAGTTCCACCTCTGCTGGTGAGTCACCCATAGGGCTCTGTTCCTGGGGCTTTCCCAGAGCACACCAGAAGAGCATACAGAGGTGGCAGCAGCTAGGGTTGAGGGAGCCGCATGTCAGGACAGGGCACGTGGGGTAGCTGGAGGCTGTGGGTATGAGAGAATCAACCCTAAGCAGCACTCTTCTTAGTGACCAGGGAGGCAGAGATGGGCTTGTGGGGAGAGAGGCTGCAATGACTGACCTTCCCCTTGTGTGTCACTCAGCAGTGGCACTTCTGTGGCATTCTGGGTTTCTTCCACAAGCATTCAGAATGGACATGTCTTAGGCTGGGGTATACATCTGTATAGGTCTCACTCTGTCCTGCCTGCCCAGACAGGTTACTGTACGCTCCTCCAATAGCTCAATTGATCTCCCTACCTGTGAGAGGGGTTCCCTGGATGCGAGTACCTCTCCTCTCCTTCCAGCTACTTCCCCAGGGGTACAGGTCTTGCCTCATTTCCTTTTCCCTTTTTCTTTCTTTCATTCTACCCAGTTATGCAGGGATCTTCTCCTTTGGGGTGTCAAAGGCCCTCTGCCAGTGTTCAGCTGGTTCTCTGTGCTAATTGTTCCATTTGTAGATGTATTCTTGATGCTTTTGTGGGTAGAGATGGATTCCTCCTGTTTCTCTGCCATCTTAACTCCCTGGTGTGATTTTAAAGGTGTTGTTTTTTATATTCCCTTTCTGATATTTCATTGTTACTGTAAAGAAATGCAGTGATTTGTGAATGTTAATCTTGTATCCTTGTATTATCTGTATTCATTTATTAGATCTAGTTGTTTTCTTGTGGAGTTGTCATGACTTTCTAATGATATAGTATGTCATCTGCATATACTGGCAATTTTACCTCTTCCTTTCTACTTTCGATAACTTGTATTTCTTTTTCCTTTCTGATTGATGCAGCTAGGATTTCCAACATTATGTTGAATAGAAGTGGTGAAAGTGAATATCCATGTCTTTTTCCAGATTTTCCCACATGAATTTTCATGGAAAGGCTTTCAGCTTTTCACTATTGAGATTATGTTGGCAGTGGGATTTTCATAAATGGATTTTATTATGTTTATATATGTTCCCTTTGTACCCACTTTAAAAAGTTTTTATCATAAATGGATGTATTGTGCAGATGCTTCTTCTGCATCTATTGAGATGATCATGTAGTCTTTGACTTTATTAATCTGGTGTATAATATTGACTGATTTACATATGTTGACCTATCCTTGTGAATTTAGAATGAATCTCACTTGGGCATGCGTATTATGATTTATATTTGGCTTGCTAATATTTTGTTTATAATTTTTGCATCTATATTCATCAAAGATATTGGCCTATAATTTTCTTTTCTGTGTCTTTGTCTAGTTTTAGAGTTTCACCCAAGAAATAGCAATAGTTAGACACTTCTGAATTTTTCCATATTGCTTTTTTTCTCATTATATTTATACTTGATTTTGAAGGATTTTTTATGCTTGTGCCACTGCAAGAAATCAGTAACCAGTCATTGTGTAACACATAATGATACTTATTGTACAACAAAGCGTGAGTTTTTACCAATTGTAAACCCCTAGAGTTACATGTTTCCCTCCTAATCCATTCATCTATACCATGGCCTTTTCTCTTCACACTCAGCAGATTCATAAGGTCATTTGCCTTTAGGGATTTTACTTTCTTACAGTATGAAATGATGAAGGTTGATAAAAGGAGAGATTACATTTTAAAAAAATAAATAATAAAGAACAGGAAAGCACAGCTAAAAGAAACAGCAGCTCACATCTATTTCTCTGTGAGAGTCTCGGATCTCCTTAAGTGTTTTCCTGTTTTGGCTCTTCAAATCTAGCCTAAGCTAAAAAGAAGAGGTATGGTAGATGCTATTACACATACACACAGTTCCCAAAGACCTCAGTAGGGTAAAGACCAAAAGGAAGCAAAACTAAAAGAAGATAAAACAGGAAAGCTGGGTTCGATCCCTGGTTTGGGAAGATCCCCTAGAGAAGAGAATGGCAATCCATTCCAGTATTCTTGCCTGGAGAATCCTATGAACAGAGGAGAGCCTGGTGGGCTACAGTCCATGGAATCGCAAAGAGTTGGACACAACTGAGCAACTTTCACTCACTCACTCTGATTTTGTTAGCATGATGGTGACTTCATAGAACTTCTTTGGAATTATTCCCTCCTATTCAGTCCTTTGGAAGAGTTTGTGAAGGATTGGTATAAGTTCTTTGTATGTTGGTTATTAGAATTCCTCAGTGAAGCCATTTATCCTCAACTTCTGTTTGTAGGGACTTGTGGGGGTGTTTTTTTTTTTGGCTTGTTTTAATTGCAGATTTTATTTCACTTCTAACCATCAGTCTGTTCAAATTATGTATTTTTTTTGAATCAGGTTTGGTGAGTTATACGTTTCTAGAAAGCTGCCCACTTCTAGGTTGTCAAATTTGTTGGCATATAACTGTATATAGTATAATTTTATGATATTTGGTATTTCTGCTGTATCAGTTGAGACTTCTTTTTTATTTTCTTATTCTGTTTATTTGGGTTTTCTCTCCTTTCTTCTTGGTGTGCCTGGACAGAGGTTTGTCAATTTTGTTTACCCTCTTATGGAAAAAACTCGTGGTTTTATTGATTTTTTAATATATTTTTTAATTTTCTATTTTATTTATTTCCTCCCTCATCTTTATGATTTCTTTCCTTCTGCTGACATAAGGGTTTGTTTGTTCTTCTTTTTTTAATTCTTTTAGGTGGAATAATTTTAGGTTATTTTATATATTTCTTTTCTTTTTTTTTTGAGGAATGCCTGTATGAACTTCCATATAAGAACTGCTTTTGCTCCATCCTATAGACTTTATATACTGTATTTTCAGCCATTTTGAGTTTGTGTTTGTGGTGTGAGGGAGTGTTATAACTTCATTGCTTTATATGCAGCTGTCCAGATGTCTCAACACCACTTTCTGAAGGGACTCTTTCCTTTATTGTGTATTTTTGCTTCCTTTGTCAAAGATTCATTGACCGTAGTTGTGTTTATTTCTGGGCTCTCTATCCAGTTGCATTGATTCATATGTCTGTGCCAATATCACACTTTTGATTACTGTAGCTTTGTAGTTGTCTGAAGTCTGGAAGAGTTGTGCCTCTAACTTTGTTTTTTCTCCTGGGTTATTTTGGCAATTCTTGGTCTTTTATGGTTCCATATAAATTTTAGGATTATTTGTTCCAGTTCTGTGAAAAATATTGCTGGTAATTTGATAAAGATGCTTTAAATCTATAGATTTCTGGGTAGTAGTGTCATTTTAACAATATCAATTCTTCCAGTCCAAGAGCATGGAATATCTTTTGATTTCTGTGAATATCAGTTTCCTTTATCAATGTCTTATAGTTATATGTCTCAGCATATAACCCTTTCACTTCCTTTGTCAGATTTATCCTAAGTTGCTTTTTGTTGTTTTATTTTACTTTGTTTTTGCTGATAATTCCTTGTTAGTGTAAAGAAATTCAACAGCTTTCTCTACATTAACCTTGTACTCTGCTGCCTTTTGTTGTTGTTCAGTCCAAAGTCATGCCCAACTATTTGCCACCCCATGAACTGCAGCATGCCAAGCTTCCCCATCCTTTACTAACTCCTGCAGTTTGCTCCAATTCATGTCTATTGAGTCAGTGATGCTATCTAACCATCTCATCGTCTGTCATCCCCTTCTCCTACTGACTTCAATCTTTCCCAGCCTCAAGGTCTTTTCCAATGAGGTGGTGCTTCACATCTGGCAGCCAGACTGTTGGAGTTTCAGCATCAGCCCTTTCAGTGAATACTCAGGGTTGATTTCCTTTAGGATTAACTGATTTGATCTCCTTGCAGTAGAAGGGACTCTCAAGAGTCTTCTCCAGCACCACAGTTCAAACGCAAAAATTCTTTGGCACTCTGCCTTCTTTATGGTCCAAATCTTACATCCCTACATGACTACTGGAAAGAAAAAACCATAGCTTTGAATATATGGACCTTTGTCAGCAAAGTGATATCTTTGTTTTTAAATGTGCTGTCTGGCTTTGTCACAGCTTTCCTTACAATGAGCAAGGTTTTAATTTCATGGCTGTAGTCACCATCCACAATGCTTTTAGAGCCCAAGAAAATATAATCTGTCACTGTTTCCACTTTCTCCCCTTCTATTTGCTATGAAGTGATGGGACCAGATGCTGTGATCTTAGGTTTCTGAATGTTGAATTTTAAGCAAGAATCAAGAGGTTCTTTAGTTCCTCTTCATTTTCTGCAATTAGAGTGGTGTCATCAATATCTGAGGTTGTTGATATTTCTCTTGGCAATCTTGATTCCAGGTTTTGATTTATCCAGCCCAGCATTTTGAATGATGTACTCTAAATATAAGTTAAATAAGCAGAGTGACTGTATATAGCCTCGATGTACTCCTTTCCCAATTTGGAACCAGTCAGTTGTTCCACATAATGTTCTAACTGTTGTTTCTCGACCCGCATACAGGTTTCTCAGGAGGCAGGTAAGGTGGTCTGGTATTCCCATCTCTTTAAGAATCTTCCATAGTTTGTTGTGATCCACACAGTCAAAGGCTTTAACATAGTCAATGAAGCAGAAGTAGATACTTTTCTGGAATTCCTTGCTTCCTCTGTCATCCAATGTTGATCTCTACTTCCTGTGCCTTTTCTAAACCCAACTTGTACATCTGGAAGTTCTTGGTAGACTTACTGCTGAAGCCCAGCTTGAAGAATTTTGAGCATAACCTTACTAGCCTGGGGAATGAGTCTGGTAGTTTGAACATCCTTTGGCATTGCCCTTCTTTGGACCTGGAATGAAAACTGACCTTTTCCAGTCCTGTAGCCCCTGCTAAGTTTTCCAAATTTGCTGACATATTGAGTGTAGCACTTTAACAGCTTCATCTTTTACGATTTAAGTAGCTCAGCTGGACTTTCATCACCTCCACTAAGCTTTGTTTGTAGTAATGCTTCCTAAGGCCCACTTGACTACACACTCAAGGACGTCTGGCTCTAGATGAGTGACCACACCATCATGGTTATCAGGGTCATTTCGTGTTTTTATGTATTTGTGTGAAAAGTATCATAAACTTATTATAGTATGTTATATAGTCGATTGTGTTAGTTGGGTACCTAGGCTAACTTTGTTGGGTTTACAGACTGGACTTACAAACAAGCCCTCAGAACAGAACTTGTTTGTATGTAGTAGACTTAGTGTCTTAAGATATGTTCCCTCTATACCCACTTTGGTAAGCATTTTTATCATAGATAAATGCTGACTTTGATAAAATATTTTTTTCTGCATCTGTCAGACACAACTGAGAGATTAAACACTAAGCACATTGACATGATCATGTGTTTTTTAGTCTTTTCCTGATGATATATCATATTGACTGACTTGCATATGTTGAGCCATCCTTATGAACTTTAGATGCATCCCACTTGGTTGTGATGTATGAGCTTTTGAATGTGTTGTTTGATTCAGTTTTCTAATATTTGGTTGAGAATTTTTGCATCTGTATTAATCAAGGATATCGGCCTGTAATTTTCTTTTTTGGTGATATCTTTGTCTGGTTTTGGTATCTTCATGGTGAGGACTTCAGAGAATGTTTGGGGAGTGCTCCTTTCTCTTCAGTCTTATGGAAGAGTTTTAGAAGGATCAGTATAAATTCTTTGAATGTTGGTCAGAATTCCCCATTGAAGCCATCTGATTCTGGACTTCTGTTTACAGGGAATTTGTGTGTTTTTAATTAGATATTCTACTTCACTTCTGGTGATCAGTCTGTTCAAATTATCTATTTCTTTTTGATTCAGTTTTGGTGGGATATATGTTTCTAGAAACTTGTTTATTTCTTCTAGATTTCCAATTTGTTGGCATATAATTCTCATTGGTTTTTTTTTTTTTTTTTTTTTGGTATTGCTGTGGTATCAGCTGTTATTTCTCTTCTTAGATTTCTTTCTTGTTTGTTTGGGTCCTCTCTCTTTTCTTCTTGGTGAGCCTGACCAGAGGTCTCTTGGTTTTTTTTTTTTTTCTTTACCCTTTCAAAGAACCAGCTCTTGGTTTTATTGATTTTTTAATTATTATTATTTTTAATCTTTATTTCTCTTCTGCCCTTTATTATTTATTGCCTTTGGCAGACTGAGTTTTTGCTTGTCCTTTTTCTAATTCTTTCAAGTGGTAGGTTAGGTTTCTTACTTGAGATTTTTATTGTTTTCTTGAGGAAGGCCTATATCACCATAAACTTTCCTCTTAGGACTACTTTTGCTGTATTCCATAGATTCTGTATGGTTGTATTTTTATTGCCATTTGTCTCAAAGTATCTTTTAATTTTCTCTTTGATTTCATCATTGACCATTGTGTTTTTTCTTTTTGTGTCTCCATGTAAATAATTTTTTCTTGTTTCTTTTTCTGTGTTTGATTTCTTTTTTCTTTTTAAACTTTTTATTGTATACTGGAGTATAGTTAATTAGCATGGCTGTTAGTTTTAGGTGTACAGCAAAGTTATTCAGTTGTACATATAGATATATCTGCTCTTTTAAAAATTCTTTTCCCATTTAGTTGTTATAAAATATTGAGCAGAGTTCCATGTGCTATACAGTAGGCTATTGTATGTTGATTTTAAATATAGCAGTGTGTACAATTTCTAGTTTCATGCCATTGTGCTCAAAAAAGAGTCTTGAAATATTCATCCTCTTAAATTTATTGAGGCTTGTGTTTTGCCCTAGTATGTGGTCTTGCCTAGAGAATGTTCAGTGTGCAGTTGAAAAGAATGTGTATTCTGGGATTTTTTTTTTTTCTGTCTGTAATGTCCTGAAAATATCAATTAAATCCAAGTGTTGTGTCATTAAGGATCTTTATTGCTTATTCTTTTCTGTCTAGAAGATCTGTCCATTGATGTGAGTGGGATATTAAAGTCTCCCACAACTATTGTATTCCTGTCTGTTCTTTCCCCTTTTGTCCATATTTTATATGTTTATTCTCTAGTCTCTAAGTTGGGTCCAACTATTTTGCAAGTTCATAGACGGAGTGGGTTGCCATTTCCTTCTCCATTTATGTATTTTAAGTGCTTTTTTATTGGGTGTGTTTATGTTCACAAGTGTAATATCTTCTATATTGATCCTTGTCATTATATAACGTCCCTCTTTATCTTTCTTTATGGCATTAATCTTTCAAATGATTTTTCATTTCTTCTTTTTATTTTGGCCTTCCCTGGTGGCTCAGCTGGTTAAGGATCCACCTGCAATGCAGGAGACTCCAGTTCAATTCCTGGGCCAGAAAGATCCCCTGGAGAAGGGATAGGCTACCCACTCCAATATTCTTGGGCTTTCTTGGTGGCTCAGATGGTAAAGAAAAGAATCTGCTTGCAGTGCAGGAGACAGTTAGTCCATTGACATTTATGGTAAATATTGACAGATAAATACTGATTGCCATTTTAAATCTTTCAGTTGATTTTCCATATCTTTTTATTTTACCTTTTATGGTTTCTTTTGTATCATGCTTGAATTCTCTCTTTATATGTGTGTGAATCTATGGTATGTTTTTTGATTTGTGGTTACCCTGTTTTTCAAGTATGTTAACCCCTTTCTATATCTGCTTGCTTTACTGGTAGTCAGTCATAAGGTTCAAACATATTCTTCAAAAAAAAAAAAAAACTTTCATTTTCTTCCTCCCCTCCTCCACACATTTATAATTTTCATGTCCTCCTTATAATTTCATGTTTATCTTTTTGGTGTACATTATAGTTATCACTTTCACACACAAAAAATTAATCTATATATTGGCTTAAATGATTTGTTTTCCAACTATGATTTCCTCTTTCCTTTAGATTCTTAATTCTCTACAATGTAGATAAGATCTCTCAATATTTTCTTTAGGATAGGTTTAGTATTGCTGTATTCTTTTACTTTGGGGGGAATTCTTTACCTCTCCTTCTATTCTAAATGATAATGCTGGATGGAGTATCCTAGGTTTCAGGTTTTTCTCTTATAGGACTTTGAATATATTTTGCTACTCCCTCTGGCCTGCAACTTTTCTGTAAAGAAAATAGCCTTATTGGGTTCACTTTGTAATTATTTGTTTTTGTTTCTTTCTTTCTGCCTTTAGGATCCTCTATTTCTATTTTTTCCCATGTAAATTATAATATGTGTTGGTATAGGTCTTTTGTGTTCATCTTGTTTCGGACCTTCTCTGAATCCCAAACCTGGTTACCTGTTTCCTTCTTTAGGTGTGGGAATTTAATTTCTTCAAATATATATTTTGATCCCCTTTTCTTTCTCTTTACTCTCCTTCTGGGATCCCAATTATGTGTAAATAGGCTCAGTTCATACTCCATAGGTCTCATATATTGCTTTCACTTTGGTTTGTCTTTCTGTCTACTGTTCTTACTGGGTGACTTCCATTCTTCTATCTTCTAGATCATTTATTCATTTTTCTGTATTATTTAGTTCATAGTTATTGCCTTCAGCTCAGCTCATCTTGGCAAAGAAATTTTCAAATTTCTAGCTCCTTGTTACAGCGATCTGCATTTCTATGCATAGCCTTTCTTAATTCCTTCAGCACATTTATTACCTTATGTTTGAACTCAGGATCTAGTAGACTGGAAAGGGCTTTTATTGTTTGTTCTTTCAGGAGATTTCTCTTGGCCTTTTAATTGGAAGTGGTTCCTCTGCTTCTTCATTTTACTGATATTTCTCAACTCTGAATTTATGGGAAATAGTTATCTGCTGTGGCCTTGAAATGTTGTTTTTATGTGGGAATATCCTTATATAGCCTGTGTGAGTCTAATATTTTTGGTGTGAGGGATGTTTATAGCATCAATGCCTGCCACGTTTTTTCTGTTTCCACATATAAAAGGATAAGGAGCATTGGAATTTCTAAAATTTTTAAGATTAATATAGTCAATTATTGAAGTGAGGAGTCAAGTCATGGCCCAGAAAATTTTGGTTTATGGTATACCAAGTATACCTAGAATGTATACCTTTTACATAACATTACATTACTAAGGACAAATACCAAAACATAAAAAGGAGAGTCCAAGAAAGATAATAGCTGGTTGTAATCTTCATGAGGGCTGTTCCTATTTCTTACTACAGTGTATCTAGTGCCTAGAACAGCTCCTAACTCAGAATAGAAACTCAATAAACATTTGTTGAAGAGAAAAGCAAAAGAGAATGGTTCATAGCCATAGACATAGCACAGACTTCCTGACGCCAGTGAAGAACAGGTAAATAGATACACGTGACTTCCAAGAATAGAGGCGGGAAAGACCCAGACTCCTGTTATCTTGCCCATGATATCTACAAGATATGGTGTCACATAGAATATAAATTTTCTAGGAATCCTCTTTCTTAGAATTCTCTCTTTACTGAACTACTACACAACATACAACTTAGTCCAAACAGAATATTCTGTCATTTCTTCAGGCAAATATTCTTAGGAGGAAGGGTAACACAAACTTTTCTTCTAACTATCCAGAGATCATCATCTTATCAGAAAAATTTCACACTTCTACTGAGACTTTGTCTCAGCCTCCTTTATATAGTTACTATTTATTACAAACTTATATGCAGGACCAACTCTTTAAATCTTAATGTGATAATTCATAGAATCCTCTTAGCAAAATATAAAGTGTCTGTTATTGCCAGTCTCTCAGAGTCGGACACAACTGAGCAACTGAACTGATAGTGATAACTGTAAAACGGAAGAGGCTTAGAAAAGTTTAAATGAGTATCTGCTATAGGCAAGTCATTATTGTAGAGGATGCTAAAATAAAAATGAATGATAGATGGTCTGTCCTCTTGAAGCATTTCTGTTTTACTGGGGTAGACAAACATATTCAAACAAAGATGCTATAATTAGGAAAGTGCTGTAGGTGCATGTTCATGGCATAGTGATTAACACAATTTTTTAAAAATTGGTATAATTTCTTCACAATTTTGTATTTGTTTCTGCTAAACAACAAAGTAAAGTGAAGTTAGGTCACTCAGTTGTGTCCTACTCTTTGCGACCCCATGGACTGTAGCCCACCATGCTCCTCCATCCATGGGATTTTCCAGCAAGAGTGCTGGAGTGGGTTGCCATATCCTTCTCCACGGTATCTTCCAGACCCAGGTATTGAACCTTGGCCTACCGCATTGTAGGCAGACACTTTACTGTCTGAGCCACCAGGGAAGTCAAACAACAAAATGATTCAGCTATATGTGTACATGTATTCCCCTCCCCCAGGACCTTCCACCAGCACCAGCCCTCCATCTCACCCACCTAAGTCACCGTGGGGCAGAAAGGTGAGTCCCCTGTGCTGTACTGCAGGTTCCCACTAGCTAGCTATTTCACATCTGGCAGTGTATACATGTCAGTCCTAACGTCCCGATTCATCCCACTCCTCTTCCCCCTCCTCCTGTCCACCCTCTGTTCTCTCTGTCTGCATTTCTATTCCTGCCCTGCAAATACGTTCATCTGTTCTAGATTCCACATAAATGCATTAACATACAATATTTGTTTTTCTTTTTTTGACTTTCCTCTGTTTGACACACTATAGGTCTTTGAGGTATATAAAAAGATGATCAATATTACTAATTATTAGAGAAATGCAGATCAAAACTATAATGAGATATCACTTCATACTTGTCAGAATGGCCAACAAAAAATCTGTTAACAAGTGCTGAAAGGGTGTGAAGAAAAATGAAACCCTTTTGGACTGTTGGTGGGAATGTAAATCGGTACAACCACTATGGAGGACAGTATGGTGGTTACTCAAAGAACTGAAAATAGAACTACTATAGTTGTGATTTCAGATTGCTCTGGTTCCACCCTTTGTTCTGCCATTACATATCTGCATAACTTGGGGAACTTTTAAACTGTTCTATGCCTTATTTTCCTCATACAGTTAATCAAGCTGATATTTATCTGCAATAGTTGTCATGTGAAATTTATGTAAATGACACATGTAAATGGCTATCCCATATTAATTTATTAATAAATGATAATTATTGCTACCAACACATTTATTATTATGAAAATAATTATTTACTAATGAATTAGAGCAGATATCATGAGGAAGGTACATTTGAGATGGCTGTTTAAGTAGGTTCTGTTTCACCATTGTAGCAAAAGATACCTAACCTGGACTGTTGGAACAGCATGTGTAACGATTATAAAATTGAGTGTCTTAAAAAATACTGCCCTCCAAGTCAGAAAGATGGACACTTTCTCTTCCTGTTGACCACAAGACCAGTAGTCCTCAGTGGAGGATGAATTATAGTTTGGATCATTGATCATGCTGGGATTCGTTGTCAGTTTGACTTTTAAGATTTGCCAGGTATTAGGAGAGCTTATTTATAGAAAGCAGATGGCTTTTTGTCATTTAATTCACTGAAATTTACTTAGTATGAGGAAGGGAGAAACCAAGCTGGCTCCATGATAAAAGCTCACTAAATACATTAGCTCATTGAGTGGGCTGTGGAGGGACAAATAGAAAACTGCTTTTAAAGTGAATTAGCTTTCTTTTATGTTTTCAAAGAGATAAGACCAAAGTCCTCTGCAGTGAATGATAATATGAGTAGAAGCAATTTCAGAGTTTGCTTTATCAAATGCTGAATCCTCTCTCATCCCATTGGCCATAGTGCTGCCTTCCTTATGAAGTACCCTCACTGCCTTCCTAGAAAATGTGAAGTTCAAAAAACAGTTGCCTGATTTCAAACCCTTGATCTATTCCACTCCAATTCTCAGATCTCTGCCTTGTTTGTCAACTTTTTATTTTTCGTAAACGATCAAAACTAACTGGCTGCCCTTGTGCTGTTATTATTAATACAAAGTACTGTTTGCTTTTTTTTTGCAATAACACATGTTCTGCATCATTTCAAAAGCTGCCCCTAGTTATTCATTCAACTATTATGTTTTCTTTCAAATTTTATTGCCTTCCTTTCTTTTCTCTTTTCCTCCTATCTATCCAATACCCAGTGGGCACTATTCAAGAGCAACAGAAAGTGTAAACTTTGGGACGAATAGTTTTTTGTCTTATCTGTAGCTTTTTTAACTTATGAAACTTACAAAAATGTATTTTTCTCTGTAATTATCGAATCTGTAAATAAACCTATATACCTCATGGAAAGTAAACATGCCAAAAGGGGCTGGAAATATACTTATTAAAGTTATTGCTATTTTCAATCAGCAATCATTGATAAAACCTAACTAGTTATTAGATATGGAGATGACACCACCCTTATGACAGAAAGTGATGAAGAACTAAAGAGCCTCTTGATGAAAGTGAAAGAGGAGAGTGAAAAAGTTGGCTTAAAGCTCAACATTCAGAAAACTAACATCATAGCATCTGGTCCCATCACTTCATGGCAAATAGATGGGGAAACAGCAGAAACAGTGGCAGACTTTCTATTTTTGGGCTCCAGAATCACTGCAGATGGTGACTGGAGTTAAAAGATGCTTATTCCTTGGAAGGAAAGTTATGACCAACCTAGACAGCATATTAAAAAGCAGAGACATTACTTTGCCAACAAAGGTCCATCTAGTCAAGGCTATGGTTTTTCCAGTAATCATGTATAGATGTGAGAGTTGGACTATAAAGAAAGCTGAGCACTGAAGAATTGATGCTTTTGAACTGTGATGTTGGAGAAGACTCTTGAGAGTCCCTTGGACTGTAAGGAGATCCAACCAGTCCATCCTAAAGGAGATCAGTCATGAATGTTCATTGGAAGGACTGATGTTGAAGCTAAAACTCCAATACTCCATCTGATGTGAAGAGCTAACTCATTCGAAAAGACCCTGATGCTAGGAACGATTGAAGGTGGGAGGAGAAGGGGATGACAGAGGATGAGATGGTTGGATGGCATCACCAACTCAATGGACATGAGTTTTTGAGTAATCTCCAGGAGTTGGTGATGGTCAGGGAGGCCTGGCTTGCTGCAGTCCATGGGGTCACAAAGAGTTGGACACGACTGAACTACTGAACTGAGCTAGTTATTACCACTGTTAGGTACCAAGGATAAAAAGACAGAAAACCCATAGTATCTTCTCTGAAGAAGCTTACTAGGTGAGTTTAGAAGATTTTAGAGTATCATTGTGTGCATTGTGGTCAGAAACTCAGTTGTGTCCAACTCTTTGCAACTGACTCCATGAACTGTAGCCTGCCAGGCTTCTCTTCTCATAGTATTTCCCAGGCAAGAATCCTGGAGTGGGTTGTCATTTCCTTCTCCAGAGGATCTTCCTGACCCAAGGATCGAACGTGGGTCTCCTGCACTGCAGGCAGGTTCTTTACCTGAGAAACCGTAGAATTTCCCACTGTCCTATTGTTCCCAAATATCATTATTTGAGGAGGAGAAAAGATATGTTTGAGTGAACAATAATAGTTTAATTCTTTGAAAATAAGTAACTTTTGAGCACTTCTATTTGCAAGCGAAGTTGATTGTATCTTAATCTACATGCACTTGAGATGACCTGGAACTGCTTGCAGTGAACTATTAGACAGAACAAAAGGCCACAGGAATGACCACTGGCAGGGTCTTGGGATGAAGGAGCAGAAGAATCACCTCATGAGTTGGTCTGCAGTTAATACCATGAGGAAAATTAAGATGCCTCACAGCTGCTCACCTTCAAAATTTTACATTACCAAACAGTATGCTCTTAAATGAGGTACCTAGGATAGTCGGAGTAAAAGAGCAAGAAAGTATATTGGCAGATGCCAGGTGCTGGGAGTAGGCAGGGAGATATGGAGTTAGTGTTTAATGAGGACCGAGTTTTAGTTTAGAAAGGTGAACAATTTGGGAGATGGATGATGGTGAGATTTGTACAACGATGTGAATGTACTTAGTGCCACTGAACTATATAGTTAAATGTGGTTATAATATATGTTTTATATGACTTTTACCACACACACACACAAACTATAGTACTTCCACAGAGAAAGAATAAGTCTCTTATAGGATAGGGTAAGACTTCTTGAACGGAGATCTGGGAAATCAGTCACTTTGTCCCATTGTTCCCCAAAAGAATTGGCCAAGACTGCATCACCTTTGCTCTCTCCCGTGTTCAATCCTGCTTCCTTTTTTCTATAGGTTTTTGATGTCTAGTATCCATCTTTCACACCAATCTCCAGCTCAGTACTTGCTTCTAGAGAAACCAGTATGAGACAGTGGAATTTAAATATGGGAAAATACAGTCATTTATTTGATACAGAATAAACCTTTCCAAGTTCATTTCTGTAGGTGCTGCAAAGGATTCTTACAACAAGCATGTTTGTGGTAATCGTCAGTGCTAAAAGAATGGAAGAGCAGAAATACATATTTTAAATCATTTTGTTCAGATTGGAAGATGCCAAGGTCAGCCTGAAAGTAATAGCCTGCATAGGCTCATGGATGTTAAGGTGGGTCTGCTGTTTTGAAAAATCTGTCTTCCACCCTGTTCAAAAAGTCTTTTAACAACAATACTGGTGATAGATAAACAGCACCATGAACATACTAAATACCACTGTATTATACAGTGTAAAATTATTTAAATGGTAAAATTTATGTTTATATCCAAATTTTTAAATGTGAATAGAGCTGGAGGAGCTCAAGCTCTGTTCACACAGAGAAAGAGGCAGAAAGAGATCATTTGGAAGTTGGTTTGGAATAGAGATTTGCCACAGCCTTGTTGTGTAGGGGAACTGGACAATAATAAATGAGAAAGAAGACAGAACTGTAATGACAGAGTATTGGTACCCCACCTGTCCTTCACTCTAGGAGTTCTACACCTTTAGATGAATGTAAGAATCACCCTGGGAGATTTGGGAAGGGAAAAAATAAAGAGCCTGTGCTCTTAGGCTTAGGATATAGCTCCAAAGCAATTAGAATCTCTAAAGGTAGATCCTAGATGATTCATTATGTAATTGATCTTGAGAAACTCTGTTCTACTTCCATACCATTTACTAGTGAATGCATTTTCATCTCAGTGTGTCCTGTTAAATATAGTATTCTTAATTCAGAGGTGATGTGAGAGTAACCTCAAAATCTCTCATTTCCAGAATTCTGACATTACCCTCTTGTTTCCTAACTCTAAGAGGGAATGGGAAAGAAAAAGCCTTTCATGCATGAGAACCACCCTCGTAGGTGATAGTAGGTGAATGAAAATGTTATCCATGTCTAGCTTTGCCAGCAACAACCTATGCCTAAAACCCTGAAATATACATATCTGCTTCTCAACGCATCTCCTATTTTATCATCAATCCTGTGGTAGCCCTCAAACTGGTTTTCTTCCTTTCAGCCTGTTTTTCTGTACCTTTATCTAAGTATCAGTCACAACTCCAAGAGCCAATTCTGTTTGTCATTCTCTTTCTCAAAACTTTTCAGTGGTCCCTTTTCCATCCTTGTAAGTAGCTAGACAACCTTAGATGAGCTCCACTCACCCATCTCTTCATCTTTGAGAACTGCCATATAGTTCTCATCTAGTCTCACTGGACCTCTTATTTCTTGTTAATACTTCTCCTGTTCCCTCCTCTATCTCTTACATCTCAAGAATGCGACCTGTGCTACTGAATTTGATTAGAATGTTCTTACCTTTTCTTGTTTGGTGATCCCCACTCATTCTTCAGGTCTTGGATTAAACTTCCTTTCTCAGGTAAGTCTTCCTGGCATGCTGTATCATCCACATCAATAAACAAACAAACAAGGCAGCAGGCATGGTTCAGATATGTTCATGGCAAGGAAGGATTTTTTTTCTTCCCCACTGGCCCCTCAAGTTCTAAAAGAGTATAATAATATCTGTTCTACTCAACAGTTTATCACTAGGGCTTAATATTATGTCTGGTGCTTTGATAAATGTATTTCTTAATGATGGAGTGATTGACTGATCTTAGTTTGTGAAGCAAAATAAAGGAACAGTGATTTCAAGGTACCCCAAGTCTTCAAACCCCTTTTCATCCCAGAACAATTTCTCTACATTCTCAAATTAGATGGAAAATATCTTGACAATGCCTGAGTCTAAGATTAGTCACGAGAGGATTGGATCTTTAACCAACATGATGATAGCTTAGGAGGTGGATGATTATAGCCTAGCACATTACAAGAGGACTGGGGAGACTGAACACACATTGGGCATTTCAACAATTGTTGAAGCAAATGAAACACCTCCTCGTCAATCTTGATAAAGTTCAGATTATAAGAAATAAGAGTGAGTAGCACTTAACTCAGTAGGTATCACATGTATACCTCCATTTTCTCTAGAGCCTAAGAATATAAATAGTTGAAAGATGATGCAGAGAAATTAACTGATCCAGAATACAATAACATATCATTATCTGCCACCAGCTATCATCAGCATCTCAGCATCTTTCATGACTCCTTTTTTCCCATTTCTTTGCTCCTGCAGATATAATGAACTGAATCCTCACTTTTCCTAGACTCATTAGATCTACATTTTAAAAGCAACTTTAACTGGTGCTAAAGGCCAAAAAACTGAATTATAGAGAGAAATCCACCAATTACTTAAATAAAATTATACAACCCTTCCAAGTTTATAAAGAAGGCATAAACTGAGCAGTTGGAGAGGAAGTGATGGTCATCATCCCAAGTTCTACTGCTCAGGTGTGTCCAGTCTTTGTAAATTTCCCATAAGCATAGTTGTCTACTCCTCACTGACCTTCAGGTCATTGCATGAATATACTTTCAGGTAGCTCAGATGCCTAGCCAAAAGAAAGATCAGAGAAGATCAGAACCCAAATTCAGTTACTTTTATTGTAGGTGAAGGGGAGCTCTCTTTGTTGCAGTTTCATTCAGGGATTAGAAAATTACAGCCCACAGGTCAAATCTGCAGGCAGCCAGCTTTTGTAAAATAAAATTTTATTGTAACATGGTCGTGACATTTGTTTTTGTGCTGTCCATTGCTACATTCACTGCAAAGGACAAGTCTCATGGCAGAGATCTATACCATAAAGCAGGTGACCCCAACCTCCAGGCCAAGGACCAGAGTAAGTACCTTCTGTCAGATCAGCAATAGCAATAGATTAGAAATCAAGTGTACAATAAATGTAACATACTTGAATCATCCCAAAACAGTCACCCCCAACCATGGTCTATGGAAAAGTTGTCTTCTTGCAGTTGGTCTTTGGTGCCAAAAATGTTGGGGATGACTGCCATAAAACAGAGCCTAAAACCAGCTGAGTTTTAGCAGAAAATGCTTGCTGCCCCTTGCACATTAATCAGGTCCTGCTATATCATCAGTTTTTCTCAGAAATGGGAGGTTAAGGTAATAAGGATGTCTGTTTCCTGAGGCCAGTATTAAGAAACAGTAGTATAGGTAATAATGAATAGGCAAGAGATTGCAAAATAATGTTGAATTGTCAGGTAGAAGATTTGGAAGTTGGCATCATCTTCAAAGTTAGCAATTAAAAAGAAAAGTATTTCAGATTAGTATTTCAGTTTGAAGAAGAGAGTTTCAGATTGATTGGGGTGTCAGTTGGAAAAGGCAGAGACTTTGGAAGCTCATAAAAGAGCAGAGCTCACATCTTATGCCTTTCTGAAATCTCAGTACAGAAAAAACATTTTTCATCAGATAATTAATGAGTATCCAATAGTTTAAAAAATATACTAGACCACTGAGTAGTATAATAAATGAAACTTAAAAACTTGGAAATAGTTCAGTCATTATCTTTTAAATAAAATGAAAAAAATTTATACATATCATTTATAATGGAGTATATTAATATCATTTATAATGGAGTATATTAATATCATTTAATAGTCACTTAACCTTTAATAGGTTACTTAATCAGATAGTGATCCAGAATCATCGTTTGTAAGACTGAAATGATAAAGGTCATTAAGGTTGTAAGAATTAAAGGAGATATTATATTCAAAACTCAAAAACACTTTTTGGCATAAATACTTAAACACATTAATCTTGTTGTGAAGAGACGCATTCAGATCTGTTACAATATTTGCAATCTTACTAATATTCGTATTCTCAATAACTCCAACTTATCCTAAGAAGGCAATTTGTGGCTGATAAAGGGAGACTATTGGTCTTACCTGTTGGAGATATTTTAATTTCTTTATTCTGTTTGTCTTATGAAAAGAACAAGATGCCTTTATTTAGCATCTTCTTTTCATTAATTTCTTCCTTGTTCATGCCCTGACGTTTTCTCTACTCTGAGTTGTGCTCAGTCAAACTTCTTCTTTCTCTACCTTATTGTTTTCCACAATACCAGAATTTAGCTGTCACACCTTAAAAGTGACCACACTTCATAAACCAAAAGCACTGGGCAGATATTTTTATTATTGCTTACAATCAATGAGAAAGTCCTTTGCCTCTTGTCACCACACCCTGAGAGAGATTTGTGGTGTTAGAAATCCAGCTTTTCTCAACTTAGTCTTTTGTTTTCTGATTTTATGCCTTTCCAGTATTGTGTGTTATTAGAAATCTGATCATTACAGTAGTTAAATAATGGAAAATAATTTACTTTCCATAGTATTTATAAATATTAAGTGTAAAGGTGTAAAGCTAGACTGTGAGCTTGAGGCCAGAGACCATATTTTATTCATTTTTGCCACTTAACAACTTGCTTCTTCATATCTAGCCATTCAGTTCAGTTCAGGCACTCAGTCATGTCAGACTCTGCCACCCCATGGATTGTAGCACACCAGGCTTGCCTGTCCATCACCAACTCCTGGAGTTTACCCAAAACTCATGTCCATTGAGTCAGTGATGCCATCCAAACATCTCATCCTCTGTCGTCCCCTTCTCCTCACACCTTCAATCTTTCCCAGCATCAGGGTCTTTTCCAGTGAGTAAGCTCTTCGCATCAGGTGGCCAAAGTATTGGAGTTTCAGCTTCAGCATGAGTGCTTCCAATGAATACTCAGGAATGATCTCTTTAGGTGGACTGGTTGGATCTCCTTGCAGTCTAAGGGACTCTAAAGAGTCTTCTCCAACATCACATTTCAAAAGCATCAATCCTTTGATGCTCAGCTTTCTTCACAATCCAACTCTCACATCCATATATGACTACTGGAAAAACCATAGCCTTGACTAGATGGACCTTTGTTGGCAAAGTAATGTCTCTGTTTTTTAATATGCTGTCTATGTTGGTCATGATTTTCCTCACAAGGAGTAAGCGTCTTTTAATTTCATGGCTGCAGTCACCATCTGCAGTGATTTCGAGTCTACCAAAAAAGTCTGCCACTATTTCCCCATCTATCTGCCATGAAGTGATGGGACCAGATGCCATGATCTTAGTTTTCTGAATGTTGAGTTTTAAATCAACTTTTTCACTCTCCTCTTTCACTTTCATCAACAGGCTTGTTAGTTGCTCTTCATTTCTGCCGTAAGGGTGGTGTCATCTGCATATTTGAGGTTATTGATATTTCTCCCGGCAATCTTGATTAATCAGTTTGTGCTTTATCTAGCCCAGCATGTCTCATGATGTACTCTGCATATAAGTTAAATAAGTAGGGTGACAATATACAGCCTTGACGTATTCCTTTCCCAATTTGGAATCAGTCTGTTGTTCCATGTCCAGTTCTAACTGTTGTTTCCTGACCTGCATACAGATTTCTCAAGAGGCGGGTCAGGTGGTCTGGTATTCCTATCTCTTTAAGAATTTTCCACAGTTTATTGTGATCCGAACAGTCAAAGGCTTTGGCATAGTCAATAAAGCAGAAATAGATGTTTTTCTGGAACTCTCGTGCTTTTTCAATGATCCAGTGAATGTTGGCAATTTGATCTCTGGTTCCTCTGCCTTTTCTAAAACCAGCTTGAACATCTGGAAGTTCACGGTTCACGTATTGCTGAAGCCTGGCTTGGAGAATTTTGAGCATTACTTTACTAGCATGTGAGATGAGTACAATTGTGTGGTAGTTTGCAAGCATTCTTTGGCATTGCCTTTCTTTGGGATTGGAATGAAAATTGACCTTTTCCAGTCCTGTCAACCACAGATGAGTTTTCCAAATTTACTGGCATATTGAGTGCAACAGTTTCACAGCATCAGTTTTAGGATTTGAAATAGCTCACCTGGAATTCCATCACCTCCACTATCTTTATGCATAGTGATGCTTCCTAAGGCCCACTTGACTTCACATTCCAGGATGTCTGCCTCTAGGTGATTGATCATACCATTGTGATTATCTAGGTTGTGAAGATCTTTTTTGTACAGTTCTTCTGTTTATTCTTCCCACCTCTTCTTAATATTTTCTGCTTCTGTTAGGTCCATACCATCTCTGTCCTTTATTGAGCCCATCATTGCATGAAGTGTTCCCTTGTTATGTCTAATTTTCTTAACGAGATCTCTAGTCTTTCCCATTCTGTTGTTTTCCTCTACTTTTTGCACTGATTGCTGAGGAAGGCTTTCTTCTCTCTCTTGCTACTCTCTGGAACTCTGCATTCAAATGGGTTTATCTTTCCTTTTCTCCTTTGCTTTTCACTCCTCTTCTTTTCACAGCTATTTGTAAGGCCTCCTCAGACAGTGACTTCCCTGGTGACTCAGATGGTAAATCATCTGCCTACAATGTGGGAGACCGGAGTTCAGTCCCTGGGTTGGGAATATCTCTTGGAGAAGAAAATGAAAACCCACTCCAGTATTGCCTGGAAAATCTCGTGGATGGAGGAGCCTGGTAGACTACAGTCCAAGGGATCCCAAAGAGTCGGACACGACTGAGTGACTTCACTTTCACTTTTCACTTTCCTCAGACAGCCGTTTTGCTTTTTTCCATTTCTTTTTCTTAGGGATGGTCTTGATCCCTGACTCTTGCACAATGTCATGAACCTCCATCCATAGCTCATCAGGCACTCTGTCTATCAGATCTAGTCCCTTAAGTCTAATTCTTATTTCCACTGTATAATCATTAGGGATTTGACTTATGTCATACCTGATGGTCTAGTGGTTTTCCATACTTTCCTTAGTTTAAGTCTGAATTTGGCAATAAGGAGTTCATGATCTGAGCCACAGTCAGCTCCTAGTCTTGTTTTTGCTGACTATATAGAGCTTCTCCATCTTTGGCAGCAAAGAATATAATCAGTTTGATTTTGGTGTTGATAATCTGGTGATGTCCATATGTAGAGTCTTCTCTTGTGTTTTTGGAAGAGGATGTTTGCCATGACCAGTGTGTTTTCTTGGCAAAACTCTTATCTAGCCATTAGCAGGTGCTTAATATTTAAAATGTAAATATTCTTACCATAAAGTCCCTGTGGGGGATGCTTGTAGAGCAACATCTCCTGTATACAAATGAAAAATAAACTTCTTAGAGAGCACATGAACTATAATTATTCAAAACTCTACTACATAAGGAGTTGCAGAAAAAAAAAAGATGGTTTCTCATGGACATTCTTGTGATTTCACTTTCAATGACAGGTAGTTACACTGAATGAATGGTTATTGTAATCTGCCTTGATGATCATATACTTTATATTTAACCAAGAAACTTTGATTCCACTAATATGGTAGACTTTGCCATGTGTGATTACTTAAGTTTTAATTACCACATAAAATTTTAAAATTTTGTCCCTTGCTCACATGCAGCCACACTTTAAATAATCAGAGTGACATGGGGTTAGTGACTACCATAACCAGAGAGCAAAGATATGCAACATTTCTGTTACTGTAAAAACTTAACAGAAATTGCTGGGATAACTGTTTATTCCCTGGTATTTAATGACAAGTTTTCCAGCTCATCAGTTGGGATGCTGTGAAAGATTATAAAGTATCTGAGTGGGTCTTGTGTGCCCCAGGACCCGAGGGAGAAAAAAAGGCAGTGACTTCATAAGAGCCTGGGTCAAACTTCTCTGCTAGTATTGGAGGGTCTGTGGTGGAGGTGGAGAGGGTGGGGTGGCAGTGTCTCCCTGAAGGTGACTCTGGGGAATGCTCACTGGCATGAGCCCTCCTGGAAGCTGCTGTTTTCTCACCAAGACACGGCCCCACTCAAAAATGCCACCAGGACAGCTTTGCAGCAAGTGCTGAAAGAGCCTCCCTAAGTAGCAAGGAAAAGGCCACAGCTAGGAACAAGATTACAGATGGAAAGCTCACCAGTAAAGACAGAAATCATGCACTCACAAATATGATATCAAAAGCAGCAGCAGTTATGAGGAGAATATGAAATGCAAGGTATTGAAAATATATTTGAAATTAAAGACTGGCCACTTAAAACAATCTGATTTATATAGAGATCACTATATCAAAACCTCAGAGTAACCACAAACTGAAAATCTACAATAGGTACACACACAAAAAATAACGAATGGGGAAAGAAAACCCGCTAAAGTTGGGCAACAAATCACGGGATGACAAAGCAGGAAGTGAAGAGAAAAGACATACAAAACAAATCAATAACATTTAACAAAATTGCTGTAAAAACAAACTATTGATCATTACCTTAATGATAAACAAATCAAATGTTCCAACCTAAAGATGTAGACTGGCTCAGTAAATTTAAAATAAACAAAAACTGTATGTATTCTGTCTACATGAGACCCACTTCAGATGTAGGGATACATACAGAATGAATGAGGAAATGGAAAAAGGTATACCATACAAATCAAAAGAAAGCTGAACTGGCAGTACTTATATCAGAAAAAAATAGACCTTAAAGAGTGTTACATGAGATAAAGAAGGACACTCCATAATTATCATCCATCCCAAAACATGTTAACATATGTGCATCCAACATAGGGTCATCTTAATATATTAAACAAATTCTAACAGCCATAAAAGGGGAAATCGACAGTAACACAATATTGGAGAGGGGTGCTTTAACACCCTACTTTCATCAGTGGACAGATAATCCAGAAAAATCAGTAAGGAAACATATGTCTTAAATGACACATTAGATCAGATGCACTTAATTGATATTTATAGAGCATTCCAATGAATAGTAGCAAAAATCCATGTACTTCTCATACTTCTCAAGTGCACACAGAACATTCTCTAGGATTGATCATATGCTGGGCCACAAAGTAAGCCTTAGTAAATTAAAGAAAATTGAAATTATATCAAGAATCTTTTCCAACCACAATGTTATGAGATTAGAAATAAATTATAGGAAAAAAAGCTGTAAACACACACACACACCTGGAGCCTAAACAGTATGCTACCAAGCAACCCATGGATCACTGAAGATATCCAAGAGAAAATAAATAACTATAGACAAATGAAAATAAAAGCATGATAATCCAAACCTATGGGACACAACAAAATTAGTTCTAGAAGCAAAATATATAACAATAAAATCTTAGAAAATAAGTAAATCCCCAAATAAACATCCTAACTAGAACAACTAGAGAAAGAACAAACAAAACCCAAAGTTACCAGAAAGAGCATAAAGATCAGAGTAGAAATCACTGAAATAGAGATGAAGAAAACAATAGCAAAGATCAATGAAACTAAAAGCTGGTTCTTTGACAAGGTTGACAAGATTGTTAACCCTTTAGCCAGACTCATCAGGGAATAAAAAAAAGGCTCAATAAAATTAGAAATTAAAAAGGCGAAGTTTCAGCTGATACCACAGGAATTATTATTCAGTCACTTCAGTCATGTCCAACTCTTTGTGACCTCACAGACTGCAGCCCGCCAGGCTCCTCTGTCTGTGGGATTCTCCAGGCAAGAATACTGGAGTCAGTCACAAGCACTGAAATTTAAACTGATTTAAAAACTCCCAACAAATGAAAGTCCAGGACCAGACTGTTTCATAGGCAAATTATATCAAACATTTCTAAAAGGGTTAACAGCTATGCTTCTGAACCTACTCCAAAACATTGTGGAGGAAGGAACACTCTCAAACTTATTCTATGAGGCCATCGTCATCCTGATTAAAAAAAAATCAGACAAAAATACCACAAAAAAGACAATTACAAGCCAAGATCACTGAACACAGATGAAAAAACGCTCAACAAAATATTAGCAATCCAAATCCAGCAGTACATTCAAAGAGTCATATCCCGTGATTGAATGGGGTTTATCCTGGTGATGCATGCAGTTTTCAATATTCACAAATCAATCTGTGTGATACAGCAAATCAACAAACTGAAGTCTAAAAACCATATGATCATCTTAATAGATGCATAAAAACATTTGAGAAAATGCAGCACCCATTTATGATAAAAACTCCAGAAAATAGTCACAGAAGGAACTTGCCTCAACACAATAAAGGCAATATATGACAAGCCTACAGCCAACATCATATTCAATAATGAAAAGCTGAACACCTTTTATCTAAGGTCAGGAACAACACAAGGATGTCCACTCTCACCCATATTATTTCAACATATTTTTGAAAGTTCTATCTTTGGCAGTCAAGAGAAGAAAGTAAAAGGAATGTAAATTGGAAAAGAAGAAATAAAACTGTCATTGTTTGTAGGTGGCATGTTCTATACATGGAAAATCCTAAAGGTGCTACCAGAAAATGACTAGAGCTCATCAATGAGTTCAGTAGAGTTGTAAGATACAGAATTAATACACAGAAATCTGTTACATTTCAATACACTAACAATGAGAGATCAGAAATAGAAAATTAAAGAAACAATCCCATGTACCATCACATCAAAAAGAATAACTAGGAATAAACCTACTTTAGGAGACAAAAGACCTATATTCTGAAAAGTATAATACACTGATGAAAGAAATCAAAGATGACACAAACAGATGGAAAGCTGTATCATGATCTTGGGTTGGGAGAATCAATAGTGTCAAAATGACTATCGCTCAAGGCAACCTACAGATACAACCTACTGTGCAGTTCCTATCAAATTACCAATGGCATTTTTCATAGAACTAGAACAAAAAATCTTAAAATTTGTATGGCGGAAACAAAAGACCTCAAAATAGCCAAAGCAGTTTTGAGAAAGAAAAATGGAGTTGAAGGAATCAAGCTCCCTAACTTCAGACTGTACTACAAAGTTAGTTATGGTAATCAAGATAGTATAGTAGTAGCGCAAAACAGAAATATAGGTCAATAGTAACAGAATGGAAAGTCCACAAATAAAACCACACACACACAGTCAATTAATCTGTGACAAAGGCAAGAATATACAATGGAGAAAAGACAGTCTCTTCAATAAGTGGTGCTGGGGAAACCACACAGCTACATGTAAAAGAATGAAATTAGAACATTTTCTAACACCATACACAAAAATAAAATGGGTTCAGTCGTGTCCTACTCTTTGTGACCCCATGGACTGCAGCATATCAGACTTCCCTGTCCATCGCCAACTCCCAGAGCTAAGACAGGATACTATAAAACTCTCAGAGGGAAACAAAATCAGAACACTCTTTGACATATGTTGTAGTAGTATCTCTAAAAAAAGATGAACAAATGGGATCTAATTAAATTCAAAAGCTTTTTGCTCAGGTTAAGAAACCATAAACAAAATGGAAGGCCACCCACAGAATGGGAGAAAATATTTGCAAACAATACAATTGACAAAGGATTAATTTCCAAAATTTAGAAACAGCTCCTGCAGCTCTAAAAAGAGAATAAAAATGGACAGAAGACCTAAATAGACATTTCTCCAAAGAAGACATACAGATGGTCAAGAGACATAGGAAAAGATGCTCAACATTACTAACTATTAAGAGAAATGCAGACCAGAACTACAATGAGATAGCACCTCACACCTGTCAGAATGGCCAGCATCAAAAAGTCTACAAACAATAAATGCTGCAGAGGGTATTCAGAAAGGGAACCTTCCTTTGCTGTTGCTGAGAATGTAAATTGGTACAGCCACTATGGAGAACAGTATGGAGGTTCCTTAAAAAGCTAAAAATAGAACTATCATATGATTCAGCAATCCCACTCCTGGCCCTCTGTCTGGAGAAAACCATGGTTCAAAAGGATACATGCACCCCAGTGTTTACTGCAGCTCTATTTACAACAATGAAGACCTGGAAGCAACCTAAATGTCCATCAACAGAGGAATGGATAAAGAAGATGTGGTAAATATATATAATGATTTATTAGTTAACCATTAAAAAATAAAAATATATAGTAACATAGCCGACCTGATGATTATCGTACTAAGTAAGACAAATATCATATGATATTGCTTATATATCGGATCTAAAAAAGTGATACAAATGAATGTATTTACAAAACAGAAACAGACTCACAGACTTAGAAAACAAACTTATAGTTGCTAAAGGTGGGTCAGTGGATAAATTGAGAGTTTGGGAGTGACATATGCATACTACTTTATTTAAAATAAATAATCAACAAGGACCTACTATATAGCCCAGGGAACTCTTTTCAATATTCTGTAGTAACCAAAATGAGAAAAGAATTTGAAAATATAGATACATGTATAACTGAATCATTCTGTTATACACCTGACACACAACAATGTAAATCAACTATAGTCCAATGCCAAATTAAATTTTTAAAAAGGCAGTTAGATTTGAGATTAGACTTTCCTAAAGAACCAGTTACCACATTTATCTGCAAGTAAAATATCATTTCTTTGTTCCCTATCCCCCTATGAAGGTGTCAGAAAAGTTCCTTGAAAATGGAAAACAAGATGATTTACAGTGTTGAATTGAAAAAAAAAAAATCAGAGTAATCCACACTTTCTTTTCCATCTTTGAATCAGTTTCCATGAGCAACATTCACTGAGAACTTACATATGCCAAGCATGATATCATATGCTAGGGATAAATAGGTCAATAAGACATGGCAGCTATATGCAAGGACTTTACATATATATATGCCTGTCACATCAAGTATCTATTTTGGAATAATTTTAAACTAACAAAATTTGAAAAAAAATTATAGAGATTGAATGCATATTTTAAATTTGACAAGTCAGCAAAACATCTCAGACAAATCTTTGGAGAGGTGAATAAGAACATTTACTTCATCAGTACATTATTTTCTCTTTAAAATACCATGATGTGTAAGCAAAACTTGTCCACTACTTAGGGTGAAACAGTAGAAGGAAGAAAAGAGGAAAAAACCCAAGGCTCATGAATTCTTTCATGGAAGAAAGTTTGAAATTCTTGTGGGGAAACCAAAGGAGGGCAAGAATGATTAGTTGTTATCTTCAAATGGAAGCTCATATCCATCGATTTTTTTAAAAAAAATAATTAATGACTGTAATCCAAAGTAGCAAAAACAACAGGCACTTAATATTATGAACAAATGAATACATAAATTTTGTGGCTGAAGGAGTCAAAGCAATAAAACCCCCTAATCAACCTGTTGAGGGTTAACAGACATTTCTCCATTTAAGGATTCTTCAGCTTTAATCACGGAGTTGGACTTTCTGAAGAAAAAGAAGGTTGAGATAATTGCTATATTAGGTATGAATGAAAGTTGGCTTTAAAACCCTGGATATTGTTGCTTGTTTCCCCTGGTCATTGGTATTGATTTATACAATGATAAAAACAGACATGCAAACTCATGAATGGTAGACAGCTTCCCCACCCCACCACTCAGAATGTTGGAATTCTTGTCTCAGAAACCTGTGAATGTTATTTCTCATTGCAAAAGCAGTTTGGTGATATGAGTTAGCTTAAGAATCTGAGATGGGAGAACCATAAGATATGCTTTAAGCTACCACATTTGTGGCAACTTTTTACAATAGCAACTGTAGTTGATGAACATTTAAACACGGTATACTTTATATTCCAGCAGGGATAGCCTGTAGCTTTTGAAAACAAAGATACCTAATACCCCCTGATTTTCTACCCTATACCTGCATGGAAACATCTGACAGGTACTGTCATTTTAACCAAGTGCATGAGCGCTGAAACCATCAGCTACCTTCTTAAAAATTATTCCCAGCAGCCCCACCTATTAATGTAGCCCACATGACCCCTCTGCAACGTGAGTCACAACTCCATCGGGCCATTCTTTGACACTTAAGGATGTGAATAGGGTAACTGTTATTTCCAGCCCTGTGAAAACATGAGGAAGGAAATGAGCATCAAGGGTAAGAGATGCTAGAGGAGGATGCAGAAATATTTGACCCGTTACATAAGGTCATTTCGTTCTTTTTGCCAAGATATTTTCCATTATTTCTACCAACCAATCTATACTTGACTCTCATGCACCTATCTTCTTTGCACAATAAACCACCATGAAATAAAGGCTAGTCATTTGTTGAACACACCATGCCATTTCCTGCCTTATTGTCTTTGAACGTGCTTTCTTCCCTGTATAGAATGTTCTTTCTTTTTATTCTTGCCAGACTGCATTCATTTCATTCAAAACCAAAATGAAGATTCAATGCTGTGCATATTTTCTGGGAAGCAGCAGTATGCTCAGTTCTTCTTTCCTCACTTATGAGTCCAGTTTTCATAAGACAGCATCAATAAAATGCATGTATTCTAGTAATGTCCTTTTTGATAATGAACATGCACTGCTTCACTTGTTTATTCATAAATATTAAGCATCTTATATATGCTATCCATTGTGTAAGGCACAAGTGATATAACTATGAAAAAATACAGGTCATTCTATCCTGGAGCTTATATGGCAGAATTTAATGATGATCTCCCATCATCTCCCATCTTTATAACCACAGTGCTAACACAGTCCCTGAGATACGACGTATCTGATAAATATTCAAAGGAAAGAAAGAAAAAAAGAGTGAGAGAATGAGAGAATGAAAGGGAAAGAGAAAGGAAGGAAGAATGAGAAATAGAGATTAATGAGAAATAAAGAGAAATAGGAGAGGGAAGAAGAAGCAGAGAAAGACAAAGGAATGAGTTCCCTGAATACTAAGTTCTTCCAACCAAAATTCAGGCTGGAGCTGGCCCTGAGGAAAGAGTAGTAAGCAAGTCTGCATAGAATATGCATAGCTGCCATCTTGACAGAGATTCATTTTTATTTAATGTCGTATATCAAAGAGTGATGCTATGTTTCACAAACTTTCCCACTGAATTATTCTAATAGCAGAAGAGTAAGGGAGAACCTCCAGAGGCTCTCAACACACAAGAAGAGGGGGATTTCTTTTAAGTCTCAGGATTTATTTAAAAAATTCATGTAAATTTTATACTCTACCCATAATACAGCCATGTTAGTTTAAATATAAAAAAAACATAGTTTTCTCTAAAATCAGCTAGTAAAATTTATGCTCTAGGAAATGGCATCCATAGTTTCTGTGTAGCTCTGCTTGTCATGCCCAGCACACCACCACCTACTCTGCAGTAACAGGCAGATAGCACCTTGCAAGAAGAGGGAGTGGGGAACCATCTGGGTGGTCTATGAAAATGTCCACAGTGATCATCACTGGAAACAGTGCATGGGACTTTTCGCCATGAACCAAAATGAAGGGAGATATGCTCACACAAAGAATCACCTGCTCTTATTTTATATGCTTAGAGTCCGCTAAGCATTTTAAAACAGCAATTACTATTTAAGAAGTTCCATTTTAGCTGTTTCTAAATCAGTTAGTAATATGTATTTTCCTTTTAATATCTTTCTGAGGAGACTAAAGTGCCTCTCATATAATTCCATTAATCTGCACAACACTTCCTTTCCAAAGATGGGCTTTTTCATCACTTAAAGTACCTTATTTTATACCAAGTTAAAATATCTAATATCAAACATTTCTCTGGCTTAAGTAATAGCAATGTTATAATTATATGGCAAAGTTTGAGCTTTAAATCCAGAGAATATGTTGCTATTAAGTTAATACAATAATACGGTTGGGACTATAAGACATTTTTAACTCATGGGTATGTGATATCTACATTTGTCTTTTTTAAATTCATAGAAATATTTTTATAGTAGTAATGCTTGACTTATTAGGAATGACCAGTTCTGGATATAATTAAATAGGTATTACTAATGTAAGCATATGTAAATATAAATGATGCCGTTTCAATTAGTCAGAATATGTAAAAAGATGGGGCTTCCCTGGTAGCTCAGTTGGTAAAGAATCCGCCTGCAGTGCAAGAGACCTGGGTTCAACCCAGGGATCAAAAGGCAAGCCAGGAAGATCCCCTGGAGAAGGAAATGGCAAACCCTTCCAGTATCCTTGCCTGGAAAATCCCATGGATAGAGGAGCCTGGTAGGCTGCAGTCCATGGGGTCGCAAAGAGTCGAACATGACTGAACGACTAACACTTGTACTTGTAAAAAGATACTGATATTCTGCAGAATTGAATGTCTTATGTACTTGAGGGCCAATTAGAACCCCCCCCTTTCTATGTTTAATAGAACGCTGTATAGAATATTTGAGAATTATTTTCCAAAAGACCGTGGAACCACTCATTCCCATTATTCAGATAATTCGGCCTGGAAGTTGCTCTCTTCCTGTCAGGATGAGAGGATGGTTTATAAAGCCACCCACAGAGAGAAGGTATTGGCAGTAGGCATTTTCCAGTGTGTGAAGTGGAATAGAACATATCCCTAACCTGCTAAAATTGCTGGAACTTGTTGAAAGCATAAAAAGACTATGTGTTTAGAATAACAGAACTACTAAGGCATTTTTAAACTTTCAAATAGGTGCAGAGGGATACCAGCATCTCTGTCTGAAATTAACATGACAATTATCAGCTTTTACATTAACAAGTGCTCAGTCCAACATGAGTTAATTCACTCAAATATTATTAGTCTTTTTATGGACTGATGCTACAGCAGTGATCAAGATTGAAAAGAGCATCTTTTTATGGTGCTTACTTCCTGGTTGGTGAGATATAAATCCAAAATCATCAGGTTGTGAGGAATGTTTACTGTCAAAGTTCTGTCAGGGAAAATGAAGCAGGTTGTGGAACAACAGTGCGCTGGCGAAGGGGACTCTGCAGGTTTGTCCAGGGATGGCAGGTGAGTTTTACAAATGAGAAAAAGGGACCATGTAAGTAAATACCTAAGAATACAAGAGGACCAATAAGCTTGTCTTATGCAGTGAGTAGTAAAAATACCAAAAAGGTGTGAATAAGGAGTGTGATAAGTGATAAATCCAGAAATAAGCAGAACACAGGCCACATAAGCCTAATAGTGATGGTGAGGAATTACATGTGTGGAGTGTTATAGAAATTCTTTGGGGTGACTTCAGCAGCAACATTTCTTGTTCTTATTTATGGCTTAAAAAAGATCACTCTGTTGTGCAGGGAAAATAAATGGAACAAAGGAAAGAGTGGACAGCAAGAGAACAGTTAGGAGAAATCGTGATGGTCTAGAAGATGGGGAGAGGGGACTTATTAACACTTACATGTTATGTTGTGCGGGGATCTGAAATCACAAGATTACCTCAAAAGATGAATACGCAACAAAAGCATTGGATAAAATTCAACATCTGTTCATGATAAACATACTTACCAAAGTGGGTACAGAAGGAATGTACCTCAACATAATAAAAGCTATTGATGACAAAACCCACAGCCAACTTAACTCTCAATGGTGAAAAGTTGAGGTCCTTCCTGCCAAAATCTGGAACAAGACAACCACTCTATTCAACACAGTCCTAACCACAGCAATGAGGCAGTAAAAATACAAGGCATCCACACTGGAAGGGAAGAGGCAAAATTGTCATTATATTCGGATGCTATACTATGTATATTGATAGTGTTAGTCGCTCAGTCATATCCAAGTCTTTGTGACCCCATGAACTGTAGCCTCTCCAGGCTCCTCTGTCAATGGAATTTTCCAGGCAAGAATACTAGATGGGTAGCCATTCCCTTCTCCAGGTGATCTTCCCGCCCCAGGGGTCAAACCTGGGTCTTCTGCATTGCAGGCAAATTCTTTACTATCTGAGCCCCAAGGGAAGCCCATATATATTGACAGAAAAACCCTTAACACTCCACACAAAAGCTACTAGAATCGATAAATTAATTCAGTGAAATAGTAGAATACAAGGTTAAAAATACAGAAATCTGTTGCATTTCTTTACTGACAATGAAATACCAGAAAATATAAAACAATCCCTTCTAAAATTGAATCAAAAAATAAAATACTTAGGAATAAACCTGACCAAGAAGGTGAAAGACTTCTATGCTGACAATATAAAAGCTGTAAAGGAAATTGAAGATAATATAAAGAAATGGGATGATAGCCCATGATATTGGATTAGAAGAATTAATATTATTAGCATAGCCATATAACCCAAAGCAATCTACAGATTTAATGCAATCCCTATCAAATTGTCAGCATAGAAGTCTTTCACCTTCTTGGTGGAGTGTTAAGGGTTTTTCTGTCAATATATATGGGCTTCCCTCGGGGCTCAGATAGAAATAAATAAATAGATCTTCCAAACCCATGGATTGAATCTAGGTTTCCCTCATTGCAGGTGGATTCTTAACCAGCTGAGCCACCAGGGAAGCCCAATAAAAATAAAAGCAGAAATAAACAGATGGGACCTAATGAAACATAAACTTTTGCATAGCAAAGGACATCATAAACACAAAGACAACCTACAGAATGGGAGAAAAGTATTTGCAAATTAGGCAACTGACAAGGGATTAATTTCCTATATATACAAAGAGCTCACATAAATCAATAACAAAAAAACCCAATCAAAAAATGGGCAGAAGACCTAAATAGATATTTCTCCAAAGAACACATCCAGTTGGCCAGCAGACACAGAAGATGTTCAATATTACCAGTTATTAGAGAAATGCAAATCAAAACCACAATGAGACAGCACTCATATAGGTCAGAGTGGCCATCATCAAAATGTCTACGGGTGGGAGGGAAGGGGGAGAGGGGTTTAGGATGTTGGGGGGACACATATATACCTATGGCCAATTCATGTTGATGCATGGCAAAAATCATCACAATATTCTAAAGTAATTATCCTCCAATTAAAATTAATTTTAAAAACTCTACAACCAATAAATACTGGAGAGAGTATGCACTAAAGAGAACTCTCGTACACTGTTGGTGAGAATATAAATTGGTACAGGTACTATGGAGAATAGTATGGATATTCCTTAAAAACTAAAAATAGAGCTACCATATAATCCTGTAATCCTGCTCCTGGGCATAGATAGATAGATGTGTATATATAATGTCAACATATCATTTGTGTTTATAGTTATGAGTCTGGATGAGAACAGTTTCAACTGAAAATTTATTTGGAGCAGAGTGACAAAAGATTTATCCATGATTTCACCAAGTAAACATCAGAAGTACATTAGAAGGAGGCAGCAAACGAACTTGAGAAGCAGTATCCAGAGAAGTAGGAGGAAAATCAGGAGACTGAGGATCCTCAGAAGACAAAGAAGAAAGTGCTTCATAAAGAGGTAATTAACTGTGTGGAATGCCTTTTTGTTCAAGTGAGATGAAGCTGATAATTGCCACTGGACATATCTAGATGACGCTCTTTGGAGAGCTGGTCAAACTACTAATAGTAGTATAGTGCAGGCCAAACTACTAATAGGAGTATATTGAGTACATCATGAGAATGAAGACTGGAAACCTGTAGGTTTAAGCAGTTTTAAGTCATTTGTCCAGAAAGGATCACAGAGTATTGCGGTGGCAGCTGGAGGAACATTGAGTCAAGGGATTTTTTTTGTTTGTTTGTTTTTTAATATGAGTTACTATAGAGGATATTTTACTATAATGGCAGTGTTCTAGCTTATCAAAGTCTACATCTTTATTAATAATTGTCCCTTCCAAATGTTTAGAAAAAAACTTAATTAGAATCATTCAGTGACAGACTTTATTTCTTGGGCTCCAAAATCACTTGAGATGATGACTGATGCCATGAAATTAAAAGACACTTGTCCCTAGTTATGACCAACCTAGACAGCATATTAAAAAGCAGAGACAATACTTTGCCAACCAAGGTCTGTCTGGTCAAACCTATGGTTTTTCCAGTAGTCATATATGAATTTGAGGGTTGGACCATAAAGAAAGCTGAGCACCAAAGAATTGATGCTTTTGAACTGTGGTGTTGGAGGAGACTCTTGAGAGTCCCTTGGACTGTAAGGACATCAAACCAATCAATCTGAAAGGAACCAATCCTGAATATTCATTGGAAGGACAGATGCTGAAACTCCAATACTTTGGCCACCTGATGCGAAAAGCCAACTCATTAGAAAAGACCTTGATCCTGGGAAAGATTGAAGGCAGGAAGAGAAGGGGACGACAGAGGACAAGATGGTTGGATGGCATCACTGACTCAATGGACATGAGTTTGAGCAAGCTCCAGGAGATGGTGAAGAACAGCGAAGCCTGGTGTGCTGCAGTCCATGGAGTTGCAGAGAGTTTGACATGGCCCAGTGACTGAACAACGACATATTGTTCAAGATTTCATAGCGTAGGCTAAAATCTCAAAGATGTAGAGGGGTTTGTAGTCTCCCAGTCTTCTCCGATTTCCCATTTGTTCCTTTGATTCATTTCTATAGATTAACCTACAGTGTCTCTCCTTAACAACTGAACACCATGCAGGATAGAAGTTATTACTGTTACACTTTAACAGTTTTTGTGGGGGGAGTCATCGCCGATATCCGTAATAGAAATCTTGGATTATTTTGTTCCACAACTATGATTCCAGAAGACAAGACTGATTCTGATAGTGTGCCAATCTTTGTTTTATAGCTTTGATTGTGTCCTGACTAGGCAAAACCACAGGAAACAGGTGTTTCAGTTGCCACTAGTATCATCCGACTAAAAATAAAAATGTTAGGTTGAATTAAAAGAAGAATAGTGTGAAAATCAAAGGTGACCATCTTTGACTGTCCTCTTCAAATTATATCAGACTTAACTGTAGTGATGTTATATTTATCCAATTTGGGGGGGGGCAGGTTTTTATGTATCGGCCTCAATCTTGAAGAGGCTCAGAATCAAACAGAAGTAGTAGAGACAAGACACTTTCTATAGTGTGTAAAATGCTCTCACTGTACACAGTGATGTACAGGGGGCTGTGTGCAGAGCATCCAGAGGGTTGACACCCAATTCAATTCTTGCCCTTTCTTCCCAGAATACATGGTACTCCCTGATCAAGGTGGTACTAAAGAAAAGAGAACATTCTAAGACGAGAGGGTGTGCCACACTTTCCAAGGTTTATGCTGTATGTTGGTGTTTGACGATCAAGAAAATATGTAGGGGCTATTAAAAATCTTACTAGCAACATACTGAGTACTTACTATGTACTAGGTGAATTATTTAATTTTACCATATTAACAAACTCTATAAAGCAGGTTGCCTAATTTAATCTCTCTTCTACAACGAAGCAAAGGGAGCACATGGAATGAGTTGTTTTTCCACAGTCTAAGAGCATGGACTAGTTCATGCCAGTAAGTTCAAGTTCAGAGCCTAACTAATGCTTGACTCTTAAAACTAAACAGTGTGAGGTTGTAGAAACTATAACTTATGAGGAATCAATGAAATAACCCCTGTCTCTTCATCTCCAGGCTAAACATTCCTGAGAGCATCTGAGATGGTGAAGGTCATGGTTAGAACATTTAAATACTTAAAAGTATTTTTCCCACACAAGATGTTCATGTGACTCCAGGTAGTAGAGCTATGAGTGAAATATCAAAGTTTTAAGAGGCAGAATTGATCTAATAAAAGGATGCATTGATTTAAAAAAGAAAAGTCTCTTCTGTCATTAGGTAGTAAGCCAAAACTAGATGCCTGGAATTGTTCAGTTACATGCCGTCTACAACAATCATATGACTGGCCAAAATGAACATATCTCAGTGTAAAAGTGCTTAAGAAACAGAACAAAAATTACATTCCAACTAAGCTTTAGAAATCTTCACCAGAAATAAAAACAAACGCTCATATTTCTGGCCATGCTATGGTTTAGAGCTATTGATTGAAGAATACATCTGTAGAGCATGGTTTTGGGTATTTTCCAAGAGAAAATGGAATGTTAATGATCTGATACAAATTTTAATAGATCTAGTGATATTGCTGCTTACAAGCTGCCTAAAAAGTCTCTGAATCTCTATTTCTTCACCTACAATACAGAAATAATGTCTTTCTTTCAGAAATACCTTACAGAATTGAGTTGACTCATAACATGACAATTTCCACAGATTCTGGGATATAATAACGTAGTAAATATTTTCAGGTTATATATGAAAGTGAAAGTCACTCAGTTGTGTCCATCTCTTTGCAACCTCATGGATTATACAGTCCATGGAATTCTCCAGGCCAGAATACTGGAGCAGGTAGCTTTTCCCTTCTCCAGGGGATCTTCCTAACCCAGGGATTGAACCTAGGTCTTCTGCATTGCTGGAGGATTTTTTACCAGCAGAACCACCAGGGAAGCCCAGGAATACTGGAGTAGGTAGCCTATCCCTTCTCCAGCGGATCTTCCCAACCCAGGAATTGAACTGGGGTCTCCTGCATTGCAGGTGGATTCTTTAACAACTGAGCTACTAGGAAAGGCCTATGTTTTATATCTGTAAATAAACAGCATGGTGTATACTTACTGACAGCTTTTAAGTTGAGCAATCAAAGAAGATATACTTATTAGCATAGAGCTGCCATTAATTTTGTTAGCTGGTTTTCAACAAACTTATTTTGTGTTTATGTAATTTTATGTATTTTATGTAAATTTAATGTATTTTAATTAATTTGTTGTATAAAATTATAAAAGAAAATTAATGTATATCAAATACAGAACTATGAAGAAAATCAGTGATCACACAAAAGTAACCACAGTTACATTTTATTATGCAATGATCTCTTTTCCAAATACAAAGTGTTGGTTATTTTTGGTCTGCTAAGTGCTGTAATCATGGCCTAGCTTTAATGATTCAGATGTCTTCACATTAGTCCAAACTGAAACTGACATGCTGGAAATGGACTATGTTCTTCTTAAGCCAAAAATTATAGGCATGCATTTGATTTTGTTTTATAAATTCAGGGAATCTGAGGAACATACATAAATATCTTAGCTCATGATATATGAAGAGTTTTGCTTTTTATACAGAATATACAGAGCTGAGGAACACTGGTGGACTGAGGGAAAAGAAGGAATCCTTTTAAGCCAGGAGGTCCTGGCATTCTCTTTTGAGATCCTTCATTTTCAGGTGGGAGATGGCTTGGCACCAATTATTATACTAACTAACTTGAGAATTTTCCCTGGTAAATTGTACAAGTCTTTTTCTTTCCATTTTTTTTTTTTTTTTTTTTTTGCATCTCTTAACATTCCTGAATAGGTTCTTCAAAATTAGAATGCTACATGTTAGTTATTTGCATTCTATCAAATGTTTCAAGGGCAAGTAGGAGAGTCTGTCCATACTACTTTATATCACATATTACAGAGGTGCTAATTTCTCCATCTTCGTAAAAGACCATAATTATCTCTGGATTTCTTCACTGCTATTTAATTCATAGATCTCTGTCTAGATGCTGATGTCATGTATATTTTATTAAAACCTCACCAAGCATCAGCAAAGATAACTGTTCATACCTCCAATATTTTTTATTCATGTTTGTCCACAATGGGTGAAAGCAGCATGCAAAATAAATGAAGAATGATACCACAAATGTCTTTAGAGAGATATTAGAAGAGAATCAGCAGAGAGGGCTTATGAAAGTTGTATGAGCTATATATTATCTATGCATGCACTACAACGGTCAGAACATTTAGTATGTCAAACTCCATACCAGCCCCAAATAATATATTGGACACATAATGAAGTTTTAACTTGGGGTGGGGACATACCTTTTGCTTTTATTGTCATTTTTAAAGATGTATTTGTCTTTAAATGTGTTGTTCACATGAAAAGTCTCCACATGCTTTCACAATTATTTGAAACTAGCTTTTTGTATGGAAACATCAAACATCTATGCTATTTTGCAATACATAAGTATTAGCATCAGTTTCTTAGCTTGAGTAAGGCTCAGTTTCCTAATGCCATTCATATTCCTTTTTGTCACAGTGTTACTAATGAATATTGAAGCTGAAGACAGAAAATAAAGTGCCCAAGACAAGGTCAGTAGGTTACAACAGTAGCATATTAAAAAATGCCCATAAAATGTTTCTTTGAGCCCAGGAGTCATATGGTGAAGTGGAAGATGAAGAGGACCCCTTCACTTAGAAAGACATTTTTCTTTCTAATTAGCATGTGTCAACCCGGGTTCTGGGGGAAAATGCATGATTATATTTCAGACAATGCAATAGAGTAGCTATTCAATGGAGTGCAAGGTTAGCAAAATCTGTAAGGGTATTTACACACATTTATTATTATTTTTATGTCTTTGTCCCTTGGTGAATGTAAAGGATATAGTTTTCTAGAAACAGAAGGTCAGAGCTGGAAATGAATTAGACCATTTAGTCTGGTCTCTTCATTTTAAAAGACAAGGATGCTGCAGTTCAGAGAGGTCATGGGAATTGCCTAAGGTCACATCAGTAGTAAGAGTAGGAATGAGCAAAGAGATTGCCTGTCTCCCAGCATTAGTCCTTCCCTTTTTGTTCTAGTCTGTGACCTAGATGACCCACAAATCAAGCATATATTCAAAGAAAACTTCAAATATGATCTCTTGAAGTTTTTTATTAACCCCCCCCCACTACTGATGATGAATGGTTTCAGACATTTCAACCATTTTCAGGCTGAATTCTAATATTCTTTGTGGGTTATGTCACAAAGTGATATTGTATAGTGTCAGTTTAGATGCTTAACCACCCCACTGGAGTTCAACATCTCTAATTTCACGTGAAAAGATGCTCAACGTGGTGAATCATCAGAGAAATGCAAATTAAAGCTGTGGTGAAAGGGACTTCTAGTGGTCCAGTGGTTAAGACTCTACTTCTGATTCAGGGGACCCAAGTTTGATCCCTGGTCGAGGAACTAGACCCAAGCAAGACACAACGATGAATCCCGCGTGTCACAGTGACAATCCCACATGCTGTAACTAAGACCCAGTGCAAATACATTTAAAAAAAATCATAAGAGATATCACCTAACACCTGTCAAAATGGCTGTTATCCAAAAGACCACAAATGTTGGTGGGGATGTGGAGAAAAGGGAACCCTTATGCAGTGTTGGTAGGAATGTAAATTCATGCAGCCACTATAGAAAACAGTGTTGAAGTTTCTCAAAAAACTAAAAATAAGACTGCCATATGAACTAGGAATTCTACTTCTAGGTATTTATCCAAAAGAAGAGGAAAAAACAGAAAATGCTAACTTGAAAATATATATGCATTCCAATGTTCATGGCAACCTTATTTACAATAGCCAAGATACGGAAACACCTAAATGTCCATCAGCAGATGAATGGATAAATAAGATGTGACGTGTGTACACATACACCCACAGGAATATTACTCAGCCATTGAAAGGAATGAAATTGTGACATCTGCAACAACACAGATGGACTTGGAGGATATTAGGCAAAGTAAAATGTCAGACGAGAAAGACAAATATCACTTACATGTGGAATCTGAGAAGTAAAAGAGATTAGTGACTTTAACAAAAAAGAAACAGATTCAGAGGGAACAAACTAGAAGTTACTAGTGGGGAGAGGGGAGAAGAGGGGTCAAATAGGGAATTAACAGGTATAAACTACTACATATGAAATTCACAAGGTACAAAGATATACTGTACAACACAGGGAATACAGCTAATATAATAACCATAAATGGAATATAACCTTTAAAAATTGTGACTTACTCTGTTGTACACCTGAAACTTATATAACATTGTACATCAACTATACCTAAATTTTAAAAGTCCTTGATTTTAAATTTTTATTTATGTTACCTTGGACAAATTACTTGATTTCTCTATGCTTGAGCTGTCTTATTTGAAAAGTTTGAATTGTAAAAGTGTCAAACTCATACAGTTGTGATGATTAAATGTGTTGTGTGCACTTAAAGGGTTTATCCCACTGTCTAGGCTCCTCTGTCCATGGAATTCTCCAGGCAAGAATACTGGAGTGGGTTGCCATTTCCATCTCCAAGTCCAAAGTCATCCTCAATATATATATATTATCAATTATTATTGTTTATTATTGTTGATGATAAAGAGGCTTTGCCTTGCCCTTGGTTGCAGCACATTAGATTGATGAATTCCTCTACCTTTTATATGAGTGTGGTTTCCATCTTCAGATAATGAAGAGGTTTAAAAAGAAATTGGTTAATGCTCAGATAATAATAAATGAACATAAACCAAAAAATTCACTGTCTCCTTGGCTCCAAACACATAGACAGATGGTCTCTTTTGACATATTGAATTCCAAATCCTTTGCAGTCTTGAAAAGTTCAATCAAATGAAAACCACATTGTAAGTCATGTTCAGGGAGATAAATATTTGTACATAGACAAAAAGCATGTATTAGTTCTAACAACCACTATTAGACCAAAGGTTTTCTTCTGCACAAGATTACTAAGGAACCTATTCTGACTAGGTGCTCTAATGTATAATTTATTGTTAATAAAGTTGGCATCTGGCCTATGGGAACATCACTTTACTCATCCAAATTAAATAATTTCAGGGGATGTCTACTTTGTAGTCATCCTGTATGTGTAACCTACTGAACTGCATTTTGGGAAAAGCTGCTCAGAGTCTCTTTGAATCACTTTCTTGATATATACAGAGCAGTCAATACACTCTAAAATTAGAAATCTTGAAAAAATTGTTCTTAAAACAATTAGTGTGAATGCTGCATTGATAAACATAACCGAATGTTAGTTTCATGTTTTCTCAAGTGTCAGATAAAAAGTTGCATGATCCTTATCAGGTTTCCATTAAGTAACTCATGACACTAATGAAATAATGTTGTAGTAAGAATGATCCAAACACAGACATCATGAAAATATCTTCCTTATTTCCCTCCCCATTGTTGATATCTAATGGCAACACACCATTCAGAATAGCCAGGGGCCCTAATTACCAAATAGAACACTGTAGCTCAAAGCAGATATTAAGCTAAGAAACAAACAACTAATTGATTTATGAATAACTTGGGGTCCAAAGCTTAATTTGTAAATAACTCAGGGACTTAAATATCTCATGAGGACTACTGACTGGTAGAGTCGTGAAATAATCATAATAGTAGCCAATCATAATGAAGACAGGTCAATAGATCAGTTTTCTTTCACAGTGGAGACTCTGCTATGGTAAACTTTCAATGACATTCCCTTTGATTTATGTTTGCATTACATACAATTTATTGGTCACTTACTTAGAAGAATATTTCCAGAAAAAGAAAATTCACACGATAATATTTCACCAGTTATATCTCTATAAAATTTACCTAGATTACCCACTGGGAAATAGAAGACTACTTAACACTGATTAGCAGATATCCCTGCCAAGGTGGTACAGGGAGACAAACAGACTTACAACTCAGTTCCTGAAAAATACATTCATTTGTGACAACTCCTAGCAGAATACCTGGATGGGTATTTAAGGTCTATCCCCAAGGCCCTCTTCCCGTATTACAACATCAACACATCAGTCTTCAGAGTTAGATAAAAGGAATCTGATGACGACCACGTTAACATTTATGTTGAGCTTAAATAAAACATGAAACTAACATCTTGAAAGACTCTGAGTCGAGCAAGGCAGCATTCACACCACGCTATTCAAGAATTATTCATGAAGTTTCAGTGCTTCTCAGGATTTTAGTTGCTTATATCTGATTTTACTTAAAAGTTCTTCCTTGCACTGATTGTTTTCAGATATTTCATCTACCGAGATAGGAAGCGTGCAACAACAGGAAGAAATAGTTTGAGCACCTAATGATAGCTAAACACCTTAATTGCCTGATCATCTTCCTTCCTGAGTGTTAAATACTTCTATGTGTTGGGATGGGGAGGGTGTTGGTGGGAGGAAGGGGAAAGGTTTACATTCAGGAAAAGCAGATTAAACAGTAATCTTTCTGTGAAAAATGAAGCCTGCTAGTCTCCTTGGTTCAGGGTTCATTGGTTTTGTCACCCATATCTTAGCTTTATCTTAAAGCAAAGACTCCACTGAACAAGGTTTATAAGTATCTATCATCAAAATGTCCTGCTTCTAATTGGAAGAGAAAGCTATCTTTCTCCTTGAGTTTTCTTGTCTGTATTCCAAACGTTCTCAGTCTACAGAAAGAAAGTGAATGGTACCAGTTGACCTACCCTGATGCCCTTCTGCCTCTGAAAGGGCTCAGTCCCCAACCTGATCTCAGAATTACTAGTGAAGGAAGCTTTTATATCCCAATAAACAGGATTCCCCTTTTTCCAGGAATTCCCCATGGCCGTAATTTGCTAAGTCAGAAACAAAGGATCCCTCAGAGACAACAGAAGGTTATATCTATTTCTTTAGCAGTTTATATAGTTTCCAAAGCACTTCCATATAGATTTTCTCATTTGATAATGATGAACATTTAGCTTCACTGAAAGCATATGTTAGACTGAGAAAGGGACTGTGGCAGATGTGACATTTATGGGATTTCACACAGAGCAGAAATTAACATGAAGAAGCGAAGTCTGCTCAACTGTGTAAGACTTGCGGTCCATAATCAGAGACAGGGTGTCATTTGTATTTACATGCAAGCAGAACTGGAAATGCTGATCATGAAACATTCAGCAACATTATTTCTCTCTCTCTCTCTGTTTAATATTCACATGCATTTTTAACTTTAGTGATATCCAAAATAATTTGTGTAAATTTAAAAGATAGAAATGGTTTCAACCCAAACTATGCATTAGTTAATAAAAAGAAGAGAGAAAAAAAAAAAAAAGACCAGACTTGCAAAATAATTCTCTCAGTTAGAGTGTTTTATTCAGTTTGAAATTAAGATGTTAAATGGAGGGAAGGTAGATGGAAGCAGTTTTGTGATTAAATATATATTATGGTTTTTATAATTTGCAATGACATGTAACTTTCTTCCTATGACACTAAATTCTCCATCATTTTCATATCCAATTTGTATTTTTCAGTGCTAATGCTGTTTATAAAGAAAATAACTATGGTGCTTTTTCAAAAATCATAGAAACTACACTTAAAAGATTTTATTTTTCTGGAATAAAGTGGCAAATATGTCTTTCTGTCTTAAATTTATATACTCTTTACAGTTTTTTATATGAAAATAAAAAATGTTCAAAGACTTTTTTCTGATAAAATCTGATTCTGAATGTTGTGTAGATCACTTTTTAAACAATATACATTTTGCTGGAATAAAACATATATTCAAAAGTGTGTACAACTCATAAATGGGTCTATTTTTGAAAAGTGCATACTTATTTAATCATGATGTGGACCAAATTTGAACATTACTAGCCACCCAAAAGCTTTCTTTATGCTCCATCCTGATCATGATGCCCCCAAAGGAAACTGTACCTATAGTATCTCAAAAGATTAATTCTGCCTATTTTTAAGAAAATTCACCAATGGAGTCATATGTATCCTTTTGAATATTTTTTCCTGAATGTTATGTTTGTGATATTTATCAATGCCATGACATATAGAATAGAGGCAGTGGTTTGATCACTCCTTTGTTATGAGATGTTTCTAGTTCAGGTTACTATGAATGATCTCATATGGATATGCATTACATATATATGATTATACTTCTGTTGGGTATAGTCTTTATTTCAATTTCAGTCATCCTGTTAGGTGTCTAATGTATCTGTGTTTGGTTTTAATTTGCATTTCCCTACTAATAGTAATGTTAGATATCCTTTTAGGTAAGGTGCTGATGAAGACTTTTGCCTTGTTTTTTCATCAGATTGCCTAGTTTCTTCTGAGTTAACTGAGGAAATTAATAGAACATTTAAAGATTGATTGCTAGATAGGTAGACAAATGAACAGAAAGATAAATACATACAAATGGGTAATAAAATAATTCTTATTTATTCCTGGCAACATTCTTTATTCTGTAATATATTTTCTCCAGTGTTAATATAACCACTTTATCTTTCTTTTAATTAATGCTCGCATGGTATCTCTTTTGCCATTCTTTCACTTTTAATCTGCTTGCATGTTTATATTTAAAGTGGATTTTTTTTTTTTTTTGGTGCAGGCAGCATATACTTAGGTCTTACATTTCCTCTTTTAAATCAAATCTGATAATCTCTGCTTTTAAAATGGTATTTTATAACCATTTACATTTAAAGTAGTTATTAAGAGAGTTGGGTCTAAATCTACTAACTTTATCTTTATTTTCTATTCATCATATTGGTTTTTTGTTTCCTTTAAATGTGAGTCTATGACTACATTTTATCACTTAACCTCCATTTTTTTCTCCCAAGTTTTGTTTTCATTTTAAATAGATTTCTTTGGTCTTCATTTTGCACTATTTAGAGTCAGTTCACTAAAGTTTTCCACTGATTTGAGTGTGGAATCTCAAGCCTTCTTTCAGGAGGTTCTTCATCAGCATTGTGAGGTTGCTAAAGTGGGGTTTTTTAACTTCCAGGTATCAGCATTTAATAAAAAATTTGACCTCCTATTCTTTGAAGTTTATTGGTTGGCCAGTGGCTTGTGATCAAACTAAATAAAATCAGGTTTGACTTTCATAGTTCTTATTTTTCCCTCCCAGGGATTTTTTTCTTTTTTTCTTTTCTCTCTCTCAAGCCTAGGAATACCCTGACTCCTGTTGGGGGGGGGGGGGGGAGTGTGTGTCTGTGTGTGTGTTTGTGTGTTTTCACTGCCCTAGAATGCTGCTCCAAGTTCCAGGCTACAACTTTCTATGTCTCTTCTCACCCTCAGAAGCAGATGTCCTGAGAGACGGAAAGAATATATGAAAATAATAGCAAATATTGGGTTTGCCTCAGGACACTCTCCTTTTCCCCTGTGTCTTGATTTGCTCTTTGATGCCTTCCAACTGTTTAATGTGTTATTCTGAACGAGAGATTCAGTGTGATACCAGATACTCCATCATAGCCAGAAGTAGAGATTTTAGTGATAATTCATAATTTTAAATTGTTTTTCCACTTGTCCTACATCATAAAAAGTTCCGTAAGAGTCATGTAATACATTGGGTTGGTTGAAATGTTCATCCAGATTGTTCATAAGATGTAATGGAAAAACCCAAATTAAACTTTTTGGCCAACCCAATATATATGTCACCGACTCGATGGACATGGGTTTGGGTGGACTCCGGGAGTTGGTGATGGACAGGGAGGCCTGGCATGCTGTGGTTCATGGGGTCGCAAAGAGTCGGACACGACTGAGTGACTGAACTGAATTGAATGTATAAAGTTTAGTTAATTTAAATCATTTCATAAGAATTAACTAACATGAAGAGTTATAGCACCAATGTCTTATAGCAATTGTTGACTTATGTCAGACATGTTCTAAGTCAGAATACCTAAATTTAATATTGCACAATTCCTATGAATTACCCAAGTTCATACCATTTCATGGTGGAAAGTGCTAATTCAGAACTCTCAATATCTGCTCAATCCAAAATTAAATTTATTTTGGTTTTCCTGAAATTGTTAAATAAAATGTCTCCACGAACATTGAGCCAAGCTGTAATCATTCTCAGCTCTTCCTTCCCCTTACCTACCACATTCATCATGTTTTCATTCCAAGTTTCATTCATTCCCATGTCTCTCAGCTGTACTTTCTTCTCCTTCCCTCCTAACTGGTGCTATTGGGGCTCAGAGCCTCACCTTTTCTTGCCTTAATTATTATTATCTCTCCTAATTTGAATTTCTGATTCCCCTCTCAGTATATTTATCTTTAAAGTTGCTACGTTATCTTTTCAAAACACAAATATTATGCTTTCATTCTTATTTTAATTTTAAAACTCATTGGTAGCCCACTGCTCACATGCAAAGTAATGACATATTTTAGGGCAGCAGCCAGACGGTACAGGAGTTTTATAAGTCAGGCTAACTTTTCTGTCTTAATTCTGACTTTAAACCTATAGACTTGTATGTTAGTTACAGTAAACCACTCCTAGGTTATCATATGATATTTTCATGCATCATTATGTCTTTGTAAAGTCTGTGAGTAAAATCCCTTTTTGCTGACCTCCTCAATGAAGACTTCAAGACCTCCTCTATGAAGACTTTTCTTAATCAACCAGCATTTACACTCCTTCCTCTGTTCTTCTTTGGCCCTTTATACATGGCTCTGCCATAATACATATGCACGGTCTATTCATGAATGGTTATTATTCTCTATTTATTTTATTGGTTATTTTCTCTATTTCTCAGTCATTGATTATCTCCATGCCCATGACTCTGTTTTCTATGTATATAGCAATTAATCTTGTCTCTTCAAATTTTCCTTCCTTCAGCTTCAGAACTTTATACAAATTACCTTCTTTTATTCTCCTACTGTATGCTTTATTTACTCCACATGTAAAATTAAACCCAATATCTATTGTTCCCCATGTTATAATCTGCTTGCTTAATTAAATTACTGGCACCACAGTCTATTTAAGTAAGAAAACCTTCAATTTCTCAATACATTTCTTTTCTTTGCTTCCTGTATCCACTCAGTTATGAGAAACTTTTGAGTCTATATCACAAACATTATTTTATCCTATCAACTGCTCTTCATCTTAACCAGTGCTAATCTAGTTTCAGTCATCACTATCTTAAGGGTTACCATTCTAGTAATGTCCCAAAAGACATCACTTAAGATGTATCTAATACAACTTCTTCTGCTTAGAACTTTTAAAAATCCCTCAAGATAAAATTTATCCCCTAATATGATGTATAATACATTATATTAATTTTTAAGTCTGATCTTTTTTAACTGCACTTCCCCCCAAAATTTATGCATATACATTAATATATAACTAAAGACATCATTGTAGTCACATTATTTTTTCTGCCTGAAAGCAGTTCTTTAACTGGCCAGTAATCTTCTTCATTCACAAGAGTCACATCAATTTTAATTGTCTCTGTGAAACTGTGCATAACACCCACAGTCCAAGTAGTTATTCCATTCACTCTACAAATATTAATTCAGAATCTACCTGGTACCAGGTACAACTATAAGTGCTTAGATGAATAAGCCAAACGAAAACAAACCTTAATGAATGAAAACAAACCTCAACAATAATTCTTGTCTTCATGAGTTTGATAGTGTAATGAGGAAGAAAGAAAATAAGTATATTTAAAAGTTTGAGAGACCAAAAGGAAGAGCAGAGGAAGGTAAGGAATAGGAAGTGCCAAGAGGATTGGAAAAGTTGGCTTAAAACTCAGCATTCACAAAACTAAGATCATGGCATCTGGTCCCATCACCTCATGGCAAATAGATGGGGAAACAGTGGAAACAGTGAGAAACTTTATTTTGGGGTGCTCCAAAATCACTGCAGATGGTGATTATACAGCCATGAAGTTAAAGTATGCTTGCTCCTTGGAAGGAAAGCTATGACCAACCTAGACAGCATATTAAAAAGCAGAGACATTACTTTGTCAATAAAGGCCTGTCTAGTCAAAGCTATGGTTTTTCCAGTAGTCATGTATGGGTGTGAGAGTTGGATGGTGAAGAAAGCTGAGCACCAAAGAATTGATGCTTTTGAACTGTGGTGTTGGAGAAGATTCTTGAGAGTCCCTTGGACTGCAAGAAGATCCAACCAGTCCATCCTAAAGGAGATCAGTCCTGACTATTCATTGAAAGAACTGATGCTGAAGCTGTAGCTCCAATACTTTGACCACCTGATGAGAAGAATTGACTTATTTGAAAACACCCTTGTGCTTGGAAAGATTGAAGGCAGGAGAAGAAGGGGATGACAGAGGATGAGATGGTTGGATGGCATCACCAACTCGATGGACATCAGTATGAGCAAGCTCCAGGAGTTGGTGAGGGACAGGGAGGCCTGGCGTGCTGCAGTCCATGGGGTTGCAAAGAGTCGGACACGACTGAGCGGCTGAACTGAACTGAGAGGATTGGAGGGGTAATCAGAGTAGGCCTCATTGATAAGGTAACATCTGAGCAAAGACTTAAAGGAGCTGAGAGGATAAACCAAGTGCATCACTAAGAAAGTGGTCAAGGTAGAGAAGTAAGCTGGTATAGTTAGCCTAAGAGAGGAGTACATGTGCCATATTTAAGAAAGAGCAAAACTGATTGGAGTGATTAGAGGGAAAGATTTGGAGATGGGAATCACTGAGCTGTATGGAGAAAACAAATGCATATGGCTTTGTAGGTTATGGTTAAGGGTTTGCAATTTAATGCTGAGTTAACTTGTGAACAATGCAGAATTTTAAGAAACAACATGGTCTGAGGATAAGGGTATCCAACATTTGCAAAGGATAAGGTTGGTTGTCCTCAAAGAACTTTATACATATCCTATTGTAACACTTAACATGATGTATTTGTTAAATTGAACCTCTCTCATCACTGTCCAATACTCTGAAGTTCTTAAGAATATGAATCATGTTATATTTGTTTTTGTATCCACAGATATAAACCTGTACTTACAAGCCAGAATATCACATATGGCCAACAAGTTTAGATGTATTAATTACAAAATATCGTCTGTCCAGGATGTATCAGGCACCGAGACAGACACTGTTGCGTCTATCACAATATTGTATCAAATCACAATCGAATTCAGAGGTAATTTAATGCATGCCCTGATAGCACTGGTGGCTCAGAGGTAAAGGACCTGCCTGCAATGTGGGAGACCTGGGTTTAATCCCTGGGTCGGGAAGATCCCCTGGAGAAGGAAATGGCTACCCATTGCAGTATTCTTGCCTGGAGAATCCCATGAACAGAAGGGCCTGACAGGCTACAATCCTTGGGGTCGCAAAGAGTCAGACATGACTAAGTAACTAACACTGAGAACACACATTCTATGTACATTGTTATTTCATTCCCCTTTGGGTGACTTTAAATAATCATCTGATGCTGCAAAGTTCTAACTTGAACAAAGAAACACTGTATCTCTCTTCACATGTCCCTTGAAACAACTATATGATTTGAAGAAGACTGAAAAAAGAAAAAAAAGACCTTAAACCATAATAAGACCTGTCATTACTCTGAGACTTCATATATATTTTAATGATTTTATTTTTTCATAAGAATCCTAAGAATTTGTCATACGTGTCTATTTTCATAGTGAAAATACTAATTCTTACTAAGAATTTGGATTTGAACCCAAAGCTATCACTGTTAGATTTCTGCTTTATCACTCCATTCATCAGAAGGTCTCTACAGGAATTTATGCATCTGTATTACAGAGAGAGGTATCTTGACATATATTCATAGACCTAAGTACACTTACATAGAACTTATATGCAAAAAATTACTACTGTTTAGGAAAAATGCCTTGTATTTAAAAAGAATGTTTTGTATCAGTGGAGGAGAATGAGATTCTGTCATATCCAAGAACTGAAGGTAAGTTTCAGAGCTTATTTTCCTCAGTCTAGAAATTCTGACTACTTCAGTGAGATCTCATATCAATTTCTCACTTTGGCTTAATGTGCCTCTAAGAATGCTTTGAAAGATACATGGGACTTTAAATTGCAACCTTGGTTCTTTTTACCTCCTCATAGTAGAAATAAGCCTTAGTGATTTTTCTTTCTTCCTATCTCTCCCTATTACCTGAGTGCTCTCCTTGTCCAAGGCCACTCTATTCTCACCTGAAGAATAGTACCTATCACTTCCTCAAATAGCTCTGGTGAGGGGCAGTTCTAAAAGATATATAAAAACAATTCCAGCCAACAGTGTATGTATAGACAGACAGATAGATAGATACCTGCCTATCTACATCTATACACACACACACAGGATGTGTGTACATGTGTATTTGCAGTTAGTTGTTAAAAACCTTAAACTCCAAGGTGAGACAAAATGAGATTAGAATCTCAATTCTGCTATCATTTTAGCAGCATAAGTATTAGCTAGTCATAAGCTCCCTAAAATTCACTCTTCAAATATATAGAATGCTGCCATATTTAGAAGTTATTACAAGAATATTATGATACAAAATAATTAAAAGCAAGAGTGGAGACTAATATTTAATAATAGTAGCTAACAGTAAATGACTAACCTAAGTGTTAATATCTAGTATTTCCACATGCAGATCGCATTAACTTGAGTAAGTCTAACTACCAAATAACGGGTCAATATTAAGTCAGTTTTCATAATGGAGCATTTATAATATAACCATTTATAAAAACTGTATTAAATTCCTTTGTTTCATAAACTCATTGCTGTAAACTGAAAATCTTGCAAAGAGTGGCAGTGTATTGCCATTTTACAGGAATTTGCTTCTCAAACCTGTCTCTGGGAAGCTGTTTTTTCGAATTTCTTGTGATTCACACATCTGTCTACTGCAATGGGAAGCCAAGCCGATAGGTGGGCAGAGGTGGGCCATGCATTGATCTCTGTGACATGCCATTAGCCGTCTTCTTTCACTTAATATTATCTGACGAGTCTTGACCAATTCAATTTTCCTTCTGATGATACTATGTTTAATAGAATTAGAACTCCTCCTGCTTTCATGTCATGTTTTACGCTTAGGCAGATTCAAAGTTGTCTCTTCTTAATTCTATTTTAAGTCATATTAACTAATTCTCCATTCCCTTTTAATCCCAATATTAAATGAAAGGCAAAACATTTCCATTGACCTTGATAAAATTTGTCATTGTCTTGCAAAGTTCAGAGTGCTAACTAAACCATTTCATAGAATTCTTCCGAATTGTTTAGCAATTTGGAACTTTTATCCTTATTGTTTGCCACTTAATTATTAATTCATATTTTAAAATAGACCATTTTGGTTTTGTCAATGGGAAATAATTTCTGTTTTATCTTGAAATTCCTTTTATTTCCCCTAAATCAACATATGCTAGGGCTAAGAAAGTTCCAGTGACCTAAGATCAGTTCTTTTCAACAGAGAAGATCTGCCACTTTTTATTTACAGAGGACTGTTTTTGTTTTGTTTTGTTTTGCTAAGATGAAGTTTTTACCATAAAATTAAATGTCAGTTTGTAAACAGACACCAACATTTCCCTGATCAGCAATGTTCTTATTCTTTAGGATTTTTTAGAGTAGAAAGTTTATTAGGGAAATCAGAGGGTAAATTTTGCCAAATATATCTTCTGTTGAGAAATAAACATAGCACAAATCATAGCATTAATCCTAGTTCATAGAGTCTAATAAATGTGTGTGTGTGTGTGTGTGTGTGTGTGTGTGTGCGCTCAGTTGCTTCAGTCGTGTCCAACTCTGTGACCCTATGGACTGTATGTGTATGCGTGTATATACACACATACGCATGCATACAGATGTGCATGCATGTGAAGTTGCTTCAGTTGTGTCTTTGGAACCCTATGGACTGTAGACTTCCAGGCTCCTCTGTCCATGGGATTCTCCAGGCAAGAATACTGGAGTTGGTTGCCATGCCCTCCTCCAGGGGATCTTCCCAACCCAGGGATTGAACCCATGTCTCTTATGTCTCCTGCATTGGCAGGTGGATTTTTACCACTAGTGACACCTGGAAAGCCAAGTCTAATAAATTTCTTTCCTTTTTTTCTCCCTCTCAGAGATATCAAAGACCTGTATCTTTTAATGTCTGTAATGAAGAAAAGCTATGACCATCCTAGACAGCATATTAAAAAGCAGAGACATCAACAAAGGTCCATCTGGTCAAGACTATGGTTTTTCCAGTGGTCATGTATAGATGTGAGAGTTGGACTGTAAAGAAAGCTGAGTGCCAAAGAATTGGTGCTTTTAAATTGTAGTGTTGGAGAAGACTCTTGATAGTCCTTTGGACTGCAAGGAGATCCAACCAGTCCATCCTAAAGGAGATCAGTCCTAAGTATTCATTGGAAGGACTGATGCTGAAGCTGAAACTCCAGTACTTTGGCCACCTGATATAAAGAACTGCCTCATTGGAAAAGACCCTGATGATGGGAAGGATTGAAGGTGGGAGGAGAAGAGGATGACAGAAGATGAGATGGTTTGATGGCATCTCTGACTCAATGGGCATGAGTTCAAGTAAGCTCCAGGAGTTGGTAATGGACAAGGAGGCCTGGCGTGCTGCAGGCCATGGGGTCACAAAGAGTCGGACACGACTGTGCGACTGAATCAATATCTGAGGTAGTATTTGTTAGTCTCATTCTACATATGAAGAAAATAAGGCAAAAAATAAAGTCAGCAATATTGTTGTTCAGCTGGCAAGTCGTGTCCAATTCCTTGTGACCCTAGGAACTGTGTCACTCCAGGTTTGCCTGTCTTTCACTGTCTCCCTTAGTTTGCTCAAACTCGGGTCCATACACATAAAATATTTTGACTTCTGCCTGTTTCCTTCCCAGATTACCCCAGGATACTGAAGGCAATGCTTAGCATTTGGCTGACCATTTTGGGCACCTTTCATTAGTATTGCCTGAACAAACTCATTTGTAAAATAATAACAAAAATGATAATACTGATATAAAAATAACTATAACTGCTGAATGAATTGTCATGACAACAAGGGAGATCAATGATGAGATGCTCACGATGACAGTACACAGGTCATACAATAGTTTATATATGTGTGCACATTTGCCTCTGTGGGTGCAAGTGTGGATGTTGGCATGGGTGAGTGAGTGTACATCCTCATCTCCAGTGACTTTCCATTGAATAAAGGGAAATGAAAAACAATTCTAACACTAGATAGATTTTATTCTACAAATTCCCTTCAGTCTCCACTATCACTGACACTGTATTATTGGGATTTATTAAAATATCCTCCTTTGGGACATCCTAACCTAAATGCCAGCTTCTCTCTGAAGGTTTTCCCGAATAGTGCATTTGTTTTCTCTTGCTTCTGCAAGAAGTTGACACAAAACTGATTTAGGACCATATGAACCTCAGAGTTCTGTAGGTCAGAAGTCTCACCAGGCTGAAATCAAGGCTTGGGGGCTGCATTCATTCTAGAAGCTCTAAGGGAAAATCCATTCCCTTGTCTTTCCATATTTTAGAGTCTGCCTGAATCCTTTAGTTCATGATCCTTTCTTCCCTGTTCAAAGTCAGTAATGTCACGTTTTCAACTCTCTCTCAGATTCTGACCCTCTGAGAAAGTCCTTTGTAAGTACCTTGAACCCACCCTGAAGAATCATGGATAATCTTCCCATCTCAAGCACCTTGATTTATCGTATCTACAAAGTTCAAAATACCTTCTGCCATGCAAAGTAATGTACATCCACAAGTTCTGGAGATTATAACCTGGGCAATCTTTAGGGGAGACAGTATTCTACCTACTACAGAGGAAAATCAATCTTGTCTCTGTCATTATATTTCCATTAAGTGTTTAGACCACTAGTACATTTTAAATTTAATATAGATTTATGTGTGTTGTTTTTTATTGTGGTTTCATTTCTTCCCTTCATAGTTAGAATCCCAGAGGGTATTGAAATCTTATCTCTTCAATTCAATTGGAGCTATTTGAGGATATTCCTACCTCCTGGACACCTTTTGATTCCGAGAACATCTGACATGAGTGCGGTTTATTAAATTGAACTTAAAAGTTTTGAGACAGACTAATTAAACTTTGAGTCATTCAAAGCAGAAACAGCAAGGGATGGTTGAGTTACTTTGTTAAGCAATTTTTGTTACCAGGCAAGACAAGACTGGCAATTAACATGAGCCTGAAGGGGTTCTGAGTGAACCTCCCCAAAAGGGTGGCACTTTGGGATGCAGAATATTTTGAGCTGAAGGCAAAGAAGTTTTACCTCTCCCTTAACTACCTAAAATAATTTAGATAGAGGGCCTGCCCCAGAAAGAGAGTTGTTTCCAAGAGATCACTTTTTCTCTGAATGGCCTATTTGCATGGCAGAATAAACATCTAATTGCCAAATATCTTCTCTCCTTACAGTCCTGTGAATCACCCTCCCCTTTGAATCACCAAGCCCCTGTCCCATTCCTTAGCTCAGGATGGCACATCAGTTGCCTAGCCCGTCCTTAGATCTCACTGTCTTTGTGGAGCCCTGGTACATAAGCAATTTAATTTTTATCTTTTGGGACTTCTCTGGTGGTCCAGTTGTTAGGAATCTGCCTTGCAATGCAGGGGACACAGGTTTAAGCCCTGGTTGGGGAACTAAGATCCCACATGCTACAGAGCCACTAAGCCCATTCACCACAACTGAAGAACGTGCACCGCAGCTAGAGAGTCTGTGCACCTGAATACAAATCCAAGTACTGCAATTAAGACCTGACACAGCAAATAAGCTAACTATTATTCTATGTCAATTTTATTTTTTGAGCATCCAGAAAACCTAGAAGCACAGAAGAAATATTGTTCCTCCCCAAGAGGTGGTCTTTCAGGAAAGCTAAATCTAGAAAGTGAGTTTTGGGGATTGCCATATTTTTTAGAATGGGTGTATTTTCTAGAATAGGATGCAGTCAATTTTGAGAGGCCATTAACTATCACAGCTGCTGAGAAAAAATTAGAAAGGAGTCATTTCAGTCTTTTATCTTTAATGCTGATTACCAAGATCATTCTTGTATGATCTTGTACCACAATCAGGTGGTGATAACTGCCTCACATGGAAGGACTTAAACTTTAGACTGTAGTCCAAACCCTGACAATTATAAACCCTTACTTACATGCCTATCTTTAGAAATAAAGGAGGGACTAGTCATTAAGATAATCCTATCTTTGTTCTCAATTACTGGAAGGGTGGAGAGTTATGTTGTTCAGGAGCAACAGCTGCAGCAGATAACAGAGAACAGGCTACATAGTTTCTCAAATTCAGAGCAAAATAAAATTGGGTTTTTCTATTGAATATGATCCTCACCATGCCTACAACCTATGAACGTGCCACAAACAGAGAATCTGAAAGAAAAAGTCAAGTCACTGCAGGGTGAGCTATACTCCATTTTGAGGAAATAAAGACACAAGATTTTTAGGTTCAAAAGCATTGTGCTGTTTGTTTCAAAGACTAACCCCTGTGACCTCCCTAAGAGATATTCACTAATATTCTCAATTTTGAAATACAAAGGTTAAAAAAAGTTAAATGACATCAAAAACACTAAAGCACAGATATGAATTAATATTTAAGTGTCTAAAAATATTAGGAAAATGCATTAATTTTTCAATGAATAAACTGTTAAATTAGCTGTCACAAAATACCTATCTCACTGAAGGCATGCTCTAGGTAGGTTAACTTTTCTGACTTTAAGTGGGTACTATGTTTGCTTAAAAAGCATACTCAATTTAAAATTAAATAAATTTCTCATGGAAAAACTGCTAGAAAAGTAAACTATAAAAAGTCTTCTAATTTTTCATAGAAGCTGGTATTTTAGAGTTTAATATATTTCAGATAATATAAATTTAGACCTCTGAAAATCAAAGTTCCTGACTAGAACACACAAGGTATAAAAGTAAAACCTACCTTCTTACTAAATGTATTTTATATGGATTTTAATTTTTAAAAAGTGATTATTTTGATGCATACCAGTTAACAAAATCTAGTAAATCTGAAGCTCAGTTGTCCAGGAGTAGATTTCTGGACAAAGATGAAGAATGTGTGATGGGGAAATACAATGATAGGTTTCTGCATAGGAAGGTGTGATAGTTAATTTGTGTTAACTTGGCTGGGCCATGCTGAGTGAATCCTTATTCTGAATCATTCTTTTGAATGTTTTTGTGAGGTATTTTTAAACAAGATTAACATTAAAGCTGGTAGACTTTGAATAAAGTGGATAATCTTCCCTGACATGGTGGGCCTTGTCTAACTGGCTGAGTGCCCTAACTGAACTGTGAAAGTGAAGTTGCTCAGTCATATCCAACTCTTTGAGACTCTGTAGACTGTAGCCTACCAGGCTCCTCTGTCCATGGGATTCTCCAGGCAAGAGTACTGGAGTGGGTTGCCATTTCCTTCTCCAGGGGATCGTCCTGACCCAGGGATCAGACCCGGGTCTCCTGTGTTGCAGGCAGATGCTTTACCCTCTGAGCCACCAGGGAAGCCCATAATTGAACTAAGAAGGACCTCCTCAAACAACAGAATCCTGAAAACAGATAACCTTTGGATTCAAACAGCAGATTTTAGACTTACTCATCTCCATAGTCACGTGAGCCAATTTCCTTAGAATAAATTACCTTAAACAGATATGTATAGATATATAGATTGGTTGTTTTTCTGTTGTATTGGTTGTATTAGTCCTATCTATCTGTGTATGGAACACAGATAGATAGATATAAACATATCTATCTAATCTATCTATCTCCTATTGGTTCCATTTCTCTAGAGAACCCTAACACAAAGTGAGAAGGGAATGATTATTCAGAAATAAAATAGAAGATAAACTAATGGATCATAAATAAGGCACACCATCAATGACATATTAGTGTATGTCATAAAGGTAAAAAGTGATCTGTATGGATGAGGCAAAGAAATGAACATGTCGTAGCTACCAAGGATTGTGCTACTTGCTTCAAAATTTACACCCATAGCCTCCCTATGAGATATTTATTATCATCTTCAATTTTCAAGTAATGATATTATTGACTAAAAAGATGTACAACTTGAGAGTTATCTGGGGCAAAATGAGGACTGCAGCCCTGGAGGCACCTCAGAGAGCTCTGAGAGACTGCTTCAAAGTGGCAGTGGGGGATAGACAACATATAAGGTTTTGGTAAAGGGGAGTTCAATACCAGGAAGCACTCGTTTTACAAAAGGTTTTTTGTTAGTCATGAGGATCTGATGTCACCATGAAGGGATTCAGTGCTTCTCTAGATATGAGGAGATGCAAGGATCAAGATCATAAAATCTATTCCTAAAAACATCCAATTATCTAAAGGCCTGTCCCGCCAGATTCCCTGGAGCACAGAGCGCCTCACTCCACCCTGAACTCCCTCAGGGGCTGTTGAAGGTCAACAGCTATAGCATCATGGGGTGCAATCTCCATAGAGGCGGCTGGCAGATGCCTTTGTTGTTCAGTCAATGGCAATGCTCTGGTAAGTGCCAGTTTGTCATTGACAATATGGAGGCATGAAAAGTTAGGTAATAAAGTCTCATGCAACCACAAAATTTGGGGGAAATGCCTAAATGTGTCCTATTTTTCAATTGACCTAGCACCTCAATCCTAATTGGATTTAAACTGCTCTCACTCACCCAAGGGCACCACTACCAGTTAACCAGATACCTAGATAACTAGGTATCAAGCTCACATATCATGGACAAACTGTCACATTAAACTCAAAGTGCATAACTCACGTTTTTGAGTTGAAGGCTCCTAATGGATTTGTTCATCACCACTAGTTTATGTGCTTCCCTTATAGCTCAGTTTTGCTAAAGAATCTGCCTGCAATGCAGGAGACCCCCAGTTCAATTCCTGGGTCGGGAAGATCCGCTGGAGAACGGATAGGCTACCCACTCCAGTATTCTTGGGCTTCCCTTGTGGGTCAGATGGGAAAGAATCAGCCTGCAATGTGGGAGACCTGGGTTCAATCCCAGGGTTGAGAAGATCCCCTGGAGAAGGGAAGGGCTACCCACACCAGTATTCTGTTCTGAAGAATTCCATGGCATCACTGAAGCGATGGACATGAGTTTGAGTAGGCTTCAGGAGTTGGTGATGGACAGGGAAACCTGGCATGCTGAAGTCCGTGGGGTCACAAGGAGTTGGACACAACTGAGCAACTAAACTGAACTAGTTTATGTGATACAATTCATGTGAAGTGTCATAAGTATAAGTGGCATATATGACATTCAGGTACAGTATTTAGAGCTAGATGTAGTTCTGAATCATTGTACATGTAGCAAAGTTAATTACTGGAAATTAATATTATGGGGGTATATTATGCCTATAGTCATCATGCTGGGCTCTTGCAATAGAGAGAAACCTTCAATGGCTCCTCTGTGACTGTGGTTTATTACCTCAATGATTTTGTTGCTTGTTGTAACCCAATATGTATGTTAGTATACCTTCAGGAATAGGTTGTCATCCAATTTATTAGTTGGAGTACCTTATATCTTTCAATGGTAGGGAAAATTTTATATTGACATATCCAGAGTTTTTATTGAAGTTATATTAGTCCTATCTATCAGAGATATGCTAGAAAATCTATAACTCCCACCAAAATGATGCCCATGTGAGCAATTCAGTTTATGAAGTGCAATCTTCTAAGGCAGGCTTAGGGCTCTGTGATTCATTTTTCAACCTATGTGATGTTTAATGATTTTGTCAAAATAAAAACTAATACACAGTTCCATGTCCATCATCAAATTATGCCATTCAATTTATAGCTTACACTATGAAAAATGACTTCCAGATATGGAAGTCTGAGGACTAGGAAATAGCTCCAGTCTACGTAATTCTCCATCCTCTTTGGACACAGATGTGTGCAATGGATGAGAAGTTATTTGGCTTATTATTACACTGGGAGTTTTTCAGAACAGAGTAATGACATTGTTTCATTATGTCAAACATGTAGATATCTACCTGGGGTATACTATTGGGCCAAAGGAAATGATTATTAAAAAAAATGCAACAATATAAAACAAGAGGGAAAAGAACTGAAAGGTCCTTATCTTGTTTAAATCCATCCTGAATCCCATTTTCTAAATGGCTAAACGTAATTCCCAAACACATTCAAGTTTTTCTTAACCATCATAATCAGAATATCAAGGAGCATTTTTGCAAGTTACTTGTTTGCGTGTGTGTGTTTGTGTGTGTTTGGTGTGAGTGCATTCACACAGGGCTGTTAGAAGGCTTTTAGAAGGCTGACTGTATAATTCATATTCTGTTTTCATCTTCTTTTTACATGTTTTCTTAAGAATTAGATATCAATATTAAACAGGGTCAAGAAAGGTAGACCTTTAGTTAAATATATATATATAGTTCCTTCTTTGGAGGATATGAGTTCTACAAATGCAGTTTATGTTGGTTATTTAGATAGTTATAAGCAGCCCTTTTAAAAACAGCCTTATGATAAGTCCATTGTGTTTTTACATTTCAGAGGTAATGAATAGCTTTTTTATTTCAACATTCTGAGAAAGCAAATAAAGCACAGAATGGCTCACCAACTAGCCTGGGTCTCAGAGTTCATTAGTTTGGAGTTTAGATTCATACTCAGCTTGTCAGATTTAAAGGCCTATGTTTTATATGTAATATCACACAGTCCCAGGAGTTGCAGAATTCCAACCATTAGTTCAATTCAGTTCAGTCACTCAATCGTGTCCAACTCTTTGCAACCCCATGCATAGCAGCACACCAGGCCTCCCTGTCCATCACCAACTCCAGGAGTTTACCCAAACCCATGTCCATTGAGTCGGTGATACCATCCAACCGTCTCATCCTCTGTCGTCCCCTTCTCCTCCTGCCCTCAATCCTTCCCAGCATCAGGGTCCTTACAAATGAGTCAGCTCTTTGCATCAGGTGGCCAAAGTATTGGAGCTTCAGCTTCAACATCAGTCCTTCCAATGAACACCCAGGACTGATCTCCTTTAGGATGGACTGGTTGGATCTCCTTGCAGTCCAAAGGACTCTTAAGAGTCTTCTCCAACACCACAGTTCAAAAGCATCAATTCCTCAGCGCTCAGCTTTCTTTATAGTCCAACTCTCACATCAGTACATGACCACTAGAAAAACCATAGCCTTGACTAAATGGACCTTTGTTGACAAAGTAATGTCTCTGCTTTTTAACATACTGTCTAGGTTGGTCATAACTTTCCTTCCAAGGAGTAAGTGTCTTAATTTCATGGCTGCGGTCACCATCTGCAGTGATTTTGGAGCCCAGAAAAATAAAGTCAGCCACTGTTTCCCCATCTATTTCCCATGAAGTGATGGGACTGGATGCCATGATCTTAGTTTTCTGGATGTTAAGCTTTAAGCCAACTTTTTCACTCTCCTCTTTCACTTTCATCAGAGGCTCTTTAGTTCTTCACTTTCTGCCATAAGGGTGGTTTCATCTGTATATCAGAAGTTATTGATATTTCTCCTGGCAGTCTTGATTCTCGCTTGTGCTTCCTCCAGACAGCATTTCTCATGATGTACTCTGCATATAAGTTAAATAAGCAGGGTAACAATATACAGCCTTGATGTCCTCCTTTTCCTATTTGGAGCCAGTCTGTTGCTCCGTGTCCAGTTCTAACTGTTGCTTCCTGACCTGCATACAGGTTTCTCAAGAGGCAGGTCAGGTGGTTTGGTAGTCTCATCTCTTTAAGAAATTTCCACAGTTTATTGTAATCCACACAGTCAGAGGCTTTGGCATAGTCAATAAAAGAGAAATAGATGTTTTTCTGGTACTCTCTTGCTTTTTCCATGATCCAGGGATGGACACACAGAAACTATTGATACTATGTATAAAATAAATGACTAATGAGAACTGTATAGCACAGGAAACTCTACTCAGTGCTCTGTGGTCACTTAAATGGAAGAAAATACAAAAATAAAAGGGGGGAATATATATTTGTGTGTGTGTGTGCACGCGTATGTATGTATGTATAGCTGATTCACTTTGCTGTAGAGCAGAAACTAATACAATATTATAAAGTAACTATACTCCTAATTTTTAAATTACTTAAAATTTAAAAGCTTCCCCAAAGAGAAGAAAAAAAAAAAAAAAGAATCTTACCATCTTTGTCATCAATAGGCTTAAGTGGAATGAGATGTGGGAGACTCGGGGATACAAAAGCAACAACACAAATAAATTAATAATAGGGCAGTGGCTTTCATAATGGAAGCGCTAATGAAAGAAAGAAAAAAAGATTCACCAGTTCAAGTCAAATACCACAATAAAGGACAGGGAACAAATTGATGCCCAATACAGGCCAAGGACAACACCAGAGGAGTTTGATGTGAAAGGGAAATGCTACAAAATACAAATCATAGCAAAATATTTTTTTCTGCACTAGATCTCAAATCCAAAGATTTCAGCCCATGGGTATTATAAACGTGGTACTCTAGACTTAGACCATTTTACCAAACGTCTGCATGATACATGTAATTATTTTACATGGTAGATGGTTACTAGAACTGAATTCCATCAAATAGCTGAGACAGTGACTTCCTTTTTCTTTCTCTTGTATTCTAATTACATAATAAAGTCTCCAGTTTTATATTAACATGTCTTTAACACTTTATTAACACTTCTTAATTTCTCTTTTGTACTTATATAAAGTTTCCATTTATTTACATTTTAAAAGAAGGAGCTTAAAGGAAAATAAGTAGAGACAATCCAGATATGGTGAAAATTATGGTGGTGTAATATAATTATTCAACTTGACAAACAGTACACATCTAGATGAAATGGTAAGGCATCTACCTGAGTGTTAGTTGCTCTGTCATGTACAACTCTCTGTGACCATATAAACTGTAGCCCATGACTTTCTGTCCATGGAATTCTCCAGGTAAGAACACTGGAGTGGGTAGCCATTCCCTTCTGCAGAGAATCTTCCTGACCTAGGGATCAAACTTGAGTCTCTTGTGTCTCCTGCATTGCAGGCAGATTCTTTACCATCTGAGCCACCAGGAAGGCATGTGAATCCATTAGCGAAACCTAAGGACTAGTCTATCTCTGGTCATCTCTGGGGGATTTTAAAGAGGGTGAAATACATGAGCCAGCTGAGGCAAGAAATAACACAATCCATGATCATCTACTGACTAAATAACAAGTCCTGGATATAAATAAGATGAATGAGATTCGGCTCCTGACCATCCCTCTCTCCAGCACTGCAGGATGCTTGTCCTCTGTTTATTACTTCATTGAATTTTTTTCTGTAGCAAGAGATTTTCTTGGATAGCTGTAACTGTTACAAATGTCTTTCGACCCTCTGTACTGTGGATTTACTCATAGACTCTGATTACTCCATAGTATATGGCATATAAGCACCTCTCTCAGAATCTGTTTTCTTCTGAAATAGTCTCAGTTCCTTCCATCATTTTTCAGTTCCATCTTCACTATCCTGGTACCTCACCACTAAAGGAATTCCAATTTGCCCATATTTTTAAGTATCACAGCCAGAACTGAATTCACTGTTTCATGTTTAGAAATATTATTTTAGGGATCAGAACAGACTTTATCAGTTGAGCATTAATACAAAAAAGCTTTGTGTGTTTTTGCTTCAGCCCAAGACTACACTGCCTTTGTGTACTCTGTTGATGACTCTGAATAAAATTATTACTTTGGTTTCTTAGAAGTATGGATACGGAACACATTCATTTTTTTAGCTTGTGAGTTATACAATTAGAAAACTAGCAAAAGACTACCCCCACCAACAAACACACGTTCTTCACCAAAGTTATCTAAATTTCTCAGGTAATATAAATAAAAAGAACAAAATAGAGGGCCACATTGATAGTAAAATATTTATTGCTTATATGGCTCTTTATATTTCATGAGAATTTTTTTGAAGATCTCATATAGCCTGAGAGAGAGATTTCTTGTTTCTTATTACATCTATTCCTTCCCCTTCCAATGTACCTAATCACTCACATGTATGTGAAGATGCCCTTTTGTTACTGGTGGGACAAGGGAAAGGGAGTAAAACTTTGGCAGAAAAATCACTTGCTGATGTCACGTTCCTACTTTTGGATTCCAGTCCCCCATAATGAAAAGGACATCCTTTTCGGGTGTTAGTTCTAAAAGGTCTTGCAAGTCTTAATAGACCCGTTCAACTTCATCTTCTTCAGCATTACTGGTTGGGGCATAGGCTTGGGTCACCATGATATTGAATGGTTTGCCTTGAAAACGTACAGAGATCATTCTGTCATTTCTGAGACTGGATCCGAGTACTGCATTTTGGACTCTTTTGTTGACCATGATGGCAACTCCATTTCTACTACTGAATTCCTGCCCACAGTAGTAGATATAATGGTCATCTGAGTTAAATTCACCCATTCCAGTCCATCTCAGTTCTCTGATTCCTAGAATGTCGACGTTCACTCTTGCCATCTGCTGTTTGACCACTTCCAATTTGCCTTGATTCATGGACCTAACATTCCAGGTTCCTATGCAATATTGCTTTTTACAGCATCGTACCTTGCTTCTATCACCAGTCACATCCACAAGTGGGTACTGTTTCACAATAAACTGTGGAAAATTCTGAAAGAAATGGGGATATCAGACCATCTGACCTGTCTCTTGAGAAATCTGTATGCAGGTCAGGAAGCAACAGTTAGAACTGGACATGGAACAACAGGCTGGATGCAAATAGGAAAAGGAGTGCGTCAAGGCTGTATATTGTCACCCTGCTTATTTAACATATGCAGAGTGCACCATGAGAAACACTGGGCTGGAAGAAGCACAAGCTGGAATCAAGACTGCCAGGAGAAATATCAATAACCTCGGATATGCAGATGACAGCATCCTTATGGCAGAAAGTGAAGAGGAACTAAAAAGCCTCTTGATGAAAGTGAAAGAAGAGAGTGAAAAAGTTGGCTTAAAGTTCATCATTCAGAAAACTAAGATCATGGCAACTGGTTCCATCACTTCATGGGAAATAGATGGGGAAACAGTTTTAAACTTTATTTTTGGGGGCTCCAAAATCACTGCAGATGGTGACTGCAGCCATGAAATTAAAAGACGCTTACTCCTTGAAAGGAAGATTATGATTAATCTAGATAGCATATTGAAAAGCAGAGACATTACTTTGCCAACAAAGGTTCATCTAGTCAAAGCTATGGTTTTTCCAGTAGTCATGTATGGATGTGAGAGTTGGATGGTAAAGAAAGCTGAGGGCCAAAGAATTGATGCTTTTGAACTGTGGTGTTGGAGAAGACTCTTGAGAGTCCCTTGGACTGCAAGGAGATCCAACCAGTCCATCCTAAAGGAAATCAGTCCTGGGTGTTCATTGGAAGGACTGATGTTGAAGCTGAAACTCCAGTACTCTGGCCACGTCATGTGAAGAGTTGACTCATTGGAAAAGACCCTGATGCTGGGAAGGATTGGGGGCAGGAGGAAAAGGGGAAGACAGAGGATGAGATGGCTGGATGGCATCACCGACTCAATGGACATGGGTTTGGGTGGACTCCTGGAGTTGGTGATGGACAGGGAGGCCTGGCGTGCTGCGATTCATGGGGTCACAGAGTTGGACATGACTCAGCGACTGAACTGACTGATGTCATGTTCACTCTCTGTTAGGAAGATCCCTTGGAGAAGGGCATGGGAACTCACTCTGGTATTCTTAACTGGAGAATTCTGTGGACAGAGGAACCTGGCAGGCTACAGGTCCAACATTTTCTTTTTTTTTTTTTTTAACATAGGTAAAGGGACATCCAAAGACCTTCTGACTCCAGGTCTCTGACCAAGATCTGACCATTCCTTCTCCAACTTTAATTTGCATACAATTCACCAGAGGATCCTGTTAAAATGCAAGTGTGTATTTCCTGTCTCTGGGGTGAGACCTGAGAGTCTGCATTCCTAGCAAACTTGTCTTAGGAGAAGTCATGATACTGATCCACAAACCACACTCCATTGCTAAGAGAGTAAGAGAAATCTGTCAGATTAAAGTTTCCTATATTTGTTTCCAGTTCTGTTTTTTATTGGATCTCCTTAGGTTTCATTTTCCCAGTAAATATGTATGGAGCATCTGCCATGTTTCAGATGTTCATTCAATGGTGATATTTCTCCAAGTACCCTTTAGATATATGTTCAAAAAAGCAGGTCTCTCCTTTAAGACCTCATTGCAGTTGGACAGGCATTTCTAATACTGCTCTGACATTAATGTTAAGAACAAGGACCTTGAGAATTATACTTATTTGAATGCTGGCTCTTTCGCTTGTCATCCCCTTGTCACCTTGGGTGGATTAACAAAGTTCTGAGCCTCAGTTTTCTCATCTATGAAGAATTAAAAGAGGAATTAAAAGATACAATGTTTTAAATCATGGGTGGTATCTGACATGAATAATATATTTTTTAAAATTTCCAACTGTTATTATTCTTACCCCAGTTCTGACATTCACTGAGCAGTAGAGGAAAGCAGAACCTATAGGCACAGACATATTTAGAGGTAATCTATGAGGGCTGGAGACAGGAGAGGGCTAACATATAACAATATTGGGGGATCCTGCAAACAGGTCTTTGGAAGTATTCACTTCCCCATTCCAGAGATCTTCTTGTGCATCAAAATTGTTTTCTCTGTAATGAAAAAAATGTCTATATTCAAACTGGAGCCACTCAAGCAGACAGGTCTACATTCTTTACAAGCAAAGGAAAGAGACATAGAAGAAGTCAAGAAGGATGCCGAATCATCCAATGAAATTTTGAAACCAAACGGGGTTGATGGGGCCCCCAGGCACAGAGACCATTCTATCTCCCATTTCTTGCCTCCATGACCATCCCTGAGTTCCAATGGGTGGATTCAAACAGTTTTTAAGCAAGGGAGGAGCAGCTAAGGAACCACCTGAGGTAAGTTTAAAGGGACCAGAGAAGCTCATCAAGATTAGGAGACCTAACCACCTGATAGGAGATTAAAGTCCTGATAGGAAGAGCCCACTCTCTGGAAAAGACCCTGATGGTGGAAAAGATTGAGGGCAGGAAGAGAAGGGGATGACAGAGGATTAGATGGTTGGATGGCATCACTGACTCATTGGACATGAATTTGAGCAAACTCTGGGAGATAGTGAAGGACAGGGAAGCCTGGTGTGCTGCATCGCATGGGGGTCACAAAGAGTCGGATGCAACTGATAGACTGAACAGCAATACTATATAGTTCCAAGGATACAGGGGGCTTTCTATCCTGGGGTGAAGTGCTGTGGGGAGTGAAAACCTCAAAGGGCAGGGGACAATCCTGCAAGCAGAAGGCAGAATTAGAAAGAGGGAGGGAGGGACAGAGGTGGCAGGAACACTGCCACCAGAAATTAAGGGGACTCAACTTCTTGCAATAATCCAACTGCTGACCTACCAAGTCACATATTTGAAGATCCTGAAAGTTTTCCCAACCTGAGGAAAGTTGATCAAAGAAGAGGGCTGTGAGAGTCTTTCTGTGGGTGGAATGAATGGTGAGAGAAATCTTAAAATGCAGTGCTCAACATTTATGCAAAATGACCACTTGAATAAGGAAGCACCTTGTTCTGTGCCAAGCTGCTTGCTTGCATGAAATACATTCATTTTAAGGGTTATTAAGATGCCATGGTGTTTAGATTGTAGGAGAGAGAAATGTGTGCTTAGACCAGAGCACAGGGGGAAGAAAAAGTAAGAACATGTGTCAAAAGAAATAGTCCATTTATTATTTCCAAGGGCAGTTAGAAACCACAGTCTGGGGACAAGAACTGTGATAATTTCATGTAATTCTGAAATGCTTGTCACTTCATCATAGTATAGTTTGGACACTACATTATTCTCCCCTCTTAATCAGAAACAGAGAAGGAGAGGAAAAGAGAGAGTCAGAAAGAAAGAGAAGATACATAGGCTTGTCTGTCTAGGTCAGGGGTCCCCAACCTCCAGGATCTAATGCCTGATGATATGAGGGGGGGGCTGACATGTAATGATAATAGAAGTAAAGTGCACAGTAAATGTAAGGTGCTCAAATCATCCCCAAGCCATCTCCCAAACCCCATGCTATGTTAGTTGTTCAGTCATGTCCAACTCTTTTTGACCCCATGGACCATAGCCCACCAGACTCCTCTGTCCATGGGATTCTCCAGGCAAGAATACTGGAGTGGGTGGCCATTCCCTTCTCCAGGGGATCTTCCCAATCACAGGATCGAACCAAGCTCTCCTGCATTGCAGGAAGTTTCCTTACCATTTGAGCTACCCAGGAAGACCAACCTCACTAGGTCTGTGGAAAAACTGTCTTCCACGAAATTGATCCCTGATGCCAACAAGTTGGGAACCTGATGATAGCTGACCACAGGAAAGAAGAATTGGGGGACTGTATTCTGGTCTGATGCCAAGTTTGAAAGGCAGGAAGATGATGCAAGAGTGAATGACCAAAGGATAAATAGGTAAACTTTGGGGGGAAAAATAAACACGTGAGGCAGTAGGGAGAAAACTAGAAGCTGTATTACACTTCATAAAGGTGCTGAGTTATAGAGAGGCTCTGTTGTTTTGAAATCTTCTGCTTCTACAGGGCTGAAAACCTTTCCTGAGGAGCCTGACAGACAAAAGACCAGCAAGAAGGCCAAGCATTGTTGGCAGTAGCAATTAGAGACCCAGAAGCTAGACTGGGAAAAATCTGAATTTGTAAGAAGAGTGAACTTCTGCTCTTGTCTTTATTTGCCTTTCTGATCTTACAGCAGAGGACAAGCTTGTGAAGGAGTGTGAGAGACTGTGGCCACATGGTAAAATGTCAGAGCACTTGGCAACTGTCAGCCTCCGTGAAGGGTGTTTCTCCCCCAGGCTCATTAATCTTACCACAATGATATCTTGTTTACACTGGCATTTTGGAAACTTCCCCATTACTGCTCCCTGATAATCACACAAAATGAATTATTGTTCCCTAGTGTGACTTTCCTGTGCCTTTTCTTGTAACCAGCTATGACTATATCAACATGAAATGGGTGGGAAAATAGAAGAGGTGACTTTGCAAATTTTTTTTTTTTTTTGACTCTTTGGATCTACTGTAGACTTTGAGAGGTCATTTTACTTCCCATCTACACATAATAAACCATATCCATCTTTTTACATATCTGCCTTTTTTCATGGTTTCATTTGGGCTTGGTCCAAATTAAAGTGGAGGGAGAGACTCTGCTTTCATAGCAAACTAAGATCCGGGGAAGACATGAGAATTAAATAAATGAGGTGCAGTAAAGACATGTAATTTGATTAACACAATGCACCTGAATGCACTCATATAAGAATTGACTCATGCTTTTTTTTTTTCTTTTTGGTTTTTACAGTCTACATTTAAAAACCACTGCCAAAGAAAATGTCATCCTCATTATAAAGAAGAAAGGGGTAATCTGGAGAAAATGTCTGAAATGCAGTTACACGAATACATAAACAACTGTGTTTTATTTATTTTATTGCTTACTCTTTAAAATTTTTATTTCTGAACATCAGGCAGATTCTGTCTTTGTGAAAGAAAAAATTACAGAAGTGACCTGGGAATTTACCTAGTTTCTACGGTCATATCCAACAGGAACAGAACATCCAGATCAGGAATCTAGTTTTGACTGGTGAACAAAGTCAAACTTCCTTTTCTTATCTCCTTGCCTTTCTCAATGACAGACACAGACAGGCTCGAGTCTTAACAGACTTTTCTAATGTCTTCTATTCATAAACATAATATAGCCATAATATTCTATTAAAAATGGTAATAATTGTGGTTTCTAGAAAAGATACTGGGAAATATTATTCACATATATTTTACATTATGCTTTAAAATTGATACACCACTTTCACCTTCGTTTTCCATTTTATCCTCTCCATAGTGGAAATAAATAACAGAGTCCCACTGTGCAGGTAAGAAAAATGGAATTGCTTAAAGCCAAACAGCAACTATGTAAAAAAGCTAAAGTTCAGAGACATAACTAAAAGTTGTCTCCTACATTATTTGGATAGTTCTTCAAAAGAAGTGTCATATAGAAGGTACTTGAACATACTTATGCTACAGAGAAGAATCAAAAATTTAATCAACATTGACAACAATGAACTAAATGGCTTATTCAACTAATAATACTTAAAGGAGACTTTAATTTGGTTCCATTTCAAGCTTCAGGTTCTTCTACACCATGGGGAGAGATGAATATATTTCTCATCAATGTATGGAGAATTGGGGAAACAAAACAAACCACAAAGCACTATAACACATTGACTTAAATTGCCAATATTGAAATCGGATTTCCATAATAAAAATGCCAGTACCACCAGCTTGTCCTTGGGAAAGTTTACTTAATTTGTCTAGTTCAGAATTCTTGCCTATACAATGGAGTGACATAAAGATACCCTCTTATAAACAACCAATAAAATACTGCATGCAAATGCTTGACACTGTGTCTGGTGCTTAGTAGATAGCCGATGAAATTTTGCTGAGATGTATGATAATAATTATTCTATTTTCCATTCAGTATAGTCTAGAATCTAGTACTATTTGGGATGTAAGTCAATATTTTGATTCAATACACTCCTCCTCTGAAGGACCACATACCAACCATTCTGTAACCCTAGGGTATCTCTGCTAACGTATTATGGCTAATATATTTTCTCAATGTCTTGAAGAGAAGGCCAGCATTACTGAAGCATGTTTGCTGACAGCAGCCTGTGTACTCAGCAGAGACACTTTTACCAAAAGGGGAACGAAGCTTATATTTTAGGCTTTTCATCTGCTTGTGTCCATTATCCACAGGGATGGCAGTGCTATGGTCACATGATCATATTTTTATAAAATTTACGAAGTAAGACATTTTAACCTCAATTAGTCACATTTGCATTCATAATTTTATATTCTTAAAGAAGGCTTTGCTCACATGATAAAAACCTACAAAACAGGAACAGGAATACATATCTTTTAGAATATCTCCCACATATATAGAAATTAAGCTAAGATAATGGTTTCTGTCCTCCCCAACCCCCACATTTGTCCCACTTTTCCCTTGGACTAGAGTTGAGGTGCCCTGTGGATATTCTGGGGATCCATTTAACTGGAAACTGTGCTGGGACTATGTAGATTTAGCAGAATGTGCTTAAGTGATTCAGTTGTGCTATGTGTGGTAATTCCTGCTATTCTGTCTCAGTAAAAGGATTTCCAAAGGCTTATATCACTGATAGGTAGTATCAATGTTATAACTCCCAGCTCTATGTGGCGGGCTCCACATTATGTGATAGAGGAGAGGAAAAAAAAAAAAATTAAAGCCTGGTGGAATATTCCTACAACCAACACACATGGAACTTCAAAAAAAGGATTTAGTTCTAACTGAAGCCTAAACAAACCATAGTTTTCACCCTATTAGTAATATGCTTCGCAATTCAAGAAAAGTAAATAAACTTGTTAGAAGGCTGAAATTAACTTTCAGTTACAAAACATAATAATCTAAAACCGCCATAAGACTGCAGCCAAATAATTTAGGGAACAAAAAGTATTGTGGAAATGTTTCATAGAAGTTGATTAATTTATAAATGTGTTATTCTTCTGCATTATGTGGCATTTGCAATTTTCAGTTTATAATCCACTGTGATTTCTTTACTGATTCTTAATAAATACTGCATTTCATACAAATCTGCTTTCATAATTATGTATTCTTTTATTTAAGAAGGCTACACTTATATTATACTAAAATGAAAGTGAAGTTGCTCAGTCGTGTCCAACTCTTAGCCCACCAGGCTCTTCCATCCATGGGATTTTCCAGGCAAGAATACTGGAGTGGGTTGCCATTTCCTTCTCCAGGAGATCTTCCCAACCCAGGGATTGAACCCATGTCTCCCGCATTGTAGGCAGACACTTTACCGTCTGAGCCACCAAGGAAGTCATTACACTAAAGACTTAACAAAAGATGAATACACCTCTTCTAGAATATCTTCCTAGTATGGATACAGAATTTAAGCTAAGTCTGTTCAAGTAATTGAAGGTGAATTCTCACTCAAGCAACATAGAACAGAAAGGCAGACGCGGTGAGGGGAAAGATGGCATCATGTTACATAGTCATCTGACTTTTTACTTTCCTTTTGGGCTCTTTGAGCGATTTTACCTGAGGCTATATTGTGGAACTCTGAAAGCCCAAAAAAGGAATATTCTCTCTTGATTTGTCAGAGCTACCACGGGGACTTTTTGGAAGAAAGAAACTATATAAATAACAAACAAATAAATATAAACAGAAACTTGAATAGGCATCACAAGAATTCAAAAAAGGACTGAAAAAGAAGCAATAAAGAGAATCTACTGGGGATAAAGAGACTGGAAATGTTTCCACTGATTTATTTCTATTCATCTCCCACCATGTTCCTTTGCTGCAATCAGCATTTTTTTTTAACATCTTCAGTTACAAATTTATGGAGTCAATATGTATTACATGGCAAATACACGCAAGGATCTAAGCTATGTGATAGGATACCATGTTGGGCAAAAATTTAGTCTCTATGTGGAAAATATGGCTAGAGTGAGAGAGGACCAAAACCATACCCAAGTCACATAGACATAAATCACAGTATTGATGCACACTACAAAATAATAGTGTAGTTAAAAGAGATAGAGGGGTATGACCTGGTCACAGATATCTAGTCTCTTTGAGTATGTAAGATTTGAGCTACTTTCTGATGTATGAATATAAGTTAGTGAGGAAACAAGTCAGGAAATGGGTATTGAAGGAGAAGGAATGATGAAGATTTCAGTCAGAAGAAAAACATATGGGACAAAGTCACAGATTATGAGAGCGGATAAGAGAACAAGCCACGACTAAAAATAACTCAATTTGTCTTTTCAGAAAAGTAAAATATACTGTATAAGGTGAGTCCCATCACCTTCACCATTAACATCCTTTCACTGCCATCACTACCACCACTTCCATAAGTACATGTGCCACTACATATATAAGACAAGGATGTTCACTCTTGCCACTTTTATGCAACATAATTTTAGAAGTCATAGCTACCACAATCAGAGAAGGAAATAAAAGGAATCCATATTGGAAGAGAAGTAAAATTCTGTTTGCAGATGATATGATACTACACATCGAAAACCCTAAAGGTGCTACCACAAAACTACCTAGAACTCATCAATGAATTCCATAAAGTTTCAGGATACAAAATTAATATGCAGAATTGGTTGCATTACTATATCCTAACAATCACATACCAAAGAAATAAAGGAAATAATCCCATTTACTATTACAACAAAAAAATAAAATAACTAGGAATAAACTTACCTTAGGAGGCAAAAGACAGATATTCCAAAAACTATAATGCAGTGATGAAAGAAATCAAAGATGACACAAACAGAAATATATACCATGTTCCTAGACTGGAAGAATAAGTGTTGTCAAAAGACTATACTACCCTAGCAATCTACAGATTCAAAGCAATGTCTATGAAATTACCAATGGCATTTTTCAAAAAACTAGAACAAAAAATGTTAAGATTTGATACAAAAGACCCCAAACAGCCAAAGCAATCTTGAGAAAGAAAAATGGAGCTAGAAGAATTGGACTCCCTGATTTCAGACTATACGACAAAGTTACACTTTTTAAAACAGTACAATACTGGCACAAAAACAGAAATATAGATCAATGGAAGAAGAAAGCCCAAAATAAACTCACATACCTATAGTCAATTAATCTATGACAAAGAAGTCAAGAACATGCAATGAAGTATCATACTCTTTTGATTACTATAGTTGGTAACGCACTTTAAAATCAAGAAGTGTGCTGCCTCTAGGTTTGTTCTTCATCAAGTTTGCTTCGGCTGTTTGGGGTCTTTTGTAGCTCTATATGTTTTAGGGTTATTTTTTCAATTTATAAAATTCAGTAAAGTTTTTTTTTTTTTTAAAGAGAAATGTAACCTTGAAATAACAACAACTACTACAACAAAAGCCTGTATGAACATCATTTACTTTGCTTAAACACTCTCTTTGACTTCCAATCACCACAGCTTAAACAAAGATTCTTCTTGTTCAAGCGTCTGATGTTCTTGTTTTAGCCTTAATTCTTCTTTCTCTTCTTACTCTAATACTCTAAGATGGAGCAACTAACAATGTTTACTGGTGCCTACTTTGTCATTTCATGTTGGTTTCAAATCTTTGCTTATGATGTTCCTCAACCATTGAATGGTCTTCTGCAGCTTTGTATACCTAGAAAACAACAAGGAAAAAACTCAGTCTCAGCAGTCAAATATCCTGGAAATATCCTGCCCATACCAGTCTTTTCCACTATATTAAAATCATCAGTGTATGAACCACATATACTTTGTGGTTATAGGGTTAACACTGTGCTCAATACACTGGAAGTACTCATTCAGTTCTAAATGACTTATGCTCTGTCAATAGGATATTGTTTGGCAGTTAAATTCCTCTGCTGAAAGGCTAGATAGCTCATTGTAAAAGAGTTTTTTTATAACAAACAATATGAATGCATCAGACAGACCATATTCTTAGCAGAGTTGAACAGAGAAACAAAGAAATGTCTCTGCCTGTAGGCCATTTTGATGTTGGAATCTTCTTGCCGGCAAAGTTTCCAATCAATGTTCAAGAAAGGCTATTTATTTTCGACCATCGTATCAATGATATGTTTTATTTTGGAAAAGAATAGCATTTGATTCTATAGAGATAGAAGCAGACAGAAGACAGTAGAATAAAAAAAAATGTTTTCTTTTTTTCTGTTCAGTTTTGAATATGAAATATACATCAAGGTTAGTTTTTGAGGTCTGGTTGTTTTCCTGTGTAGTTATTATGCCTATTAGGCACCCATGAAAACAAACACAATGAATAACCAAAACATTTCAGAGGAAAGCATAAACCCAAGAATCTAGCAAACATACATTATTTTAAAAATGTGTTTTATATACAACATGTATACTATTGTTAATCTGATATTTTATAAACATGAATATAAAAATAAATCAATATAAATATATAGATGTGTGTGCTTCTGCTATGACATGTACCAAACCAATTAGTTTCTATATAAAAGCTCATTTATTTACAACAAGCTTATAAGATCAACCTTATTCTTTGCAAATGTGAAAAATCAAACTCAGAGATTAAATGATTTACATCTTGATTTTGTTGATTTTATTCTTCTACTGAATAATAGCAACCACAAAAATAATATAAAAAAAATCATAAGGCTCAACAGCAATCAGTACTATAACTTGGAAAGCTTCTTATACTTATTAAACTCTCATCATATACCCATCATTAGTGCTACAGATATATAGTATAATGTTCTCATCTCTACAATACAAACTTATTATCTCCCTTTGACAAAGGATAAGGGAAAGGGGGAACAAAGTGACAATGACCAAGTGTTAAACTGCTTTTACATCTTGAATCTAGGGTGGTGAGCTGGGCATTCTTCCTGCAGAACTCTATTGCTAATATGTTTCAGAATCATTTGTATGTGTGGCAGTATGTGTGTAATGAAAGGTTACATATACCCAGGTAAATATCAATTAACAGTTAAATGTAAATGTGTCAGAAACAATGTGCTCAAGAAATGTTATCTCTATGACAAAATAGCAGGACTGAGCATCAGTCCTGAGAAGTTTCACTACATCCCTTTAACAATCTTCCAAAGTCTTTAACAATCTTCTAATGCCATGACTCCAATACTATAGTTCTTTGAAAATGACAGGCTCAACATATCTACAGGAAGTCTACTTGAGATGAGGTTACCTGGATTCCCTTCTCCTTTAAAATAAGACTTTCTTCAGAAAGAGAAAGACAAATTGTATATTAATGCATATATACGGAATTTAGAACGATAGTAATGATGATCTCACAGCAGGGCAGCAAAGGAAGAACATACTTTTGGACTCAGTGGACAAAGGTGAGGGTGGGATGATTTGAGAGAAGAGCACTGAAACACGTACATTACCATATGTAAAATAGATGGCCAGTGCAAATTTGATACATGAAGCAGGGCACCCAAAGCTGGTGCTCTGAGACAACCCAGGGGGATGGGGTAGGGAGGGAGATGGGAGGAGGCTTCAGGATAGGGTAGGGGAGATACATGTATACCTGTGGCTGATTCATGTTGATATATGCAAAAACCATCACAGCATTGTAAAGTAATTATCGTCCAATTAAAATAAATCAATTTTAAAAATAGTTACAATGATTAAAAAATAAGTAAAATAAGACTTTCTTATCTGTGACAGTGTCAGTACATACATGGATGTAGTTGAGTGACGTATGAAACAGCAGAGTATGGGTATTATAGCTGGGTTTCTGCTAGGTTTAATGTACTAGACATTCTACATGCCATATGGCTTTATTTCTTGAATATTATGTCATGAATTAGGAATTCATGTTCCCATTTTAAAGAATCAGTTATTGAATTCTACAAGTTATAAAAACAACAGAAATATATAACTCAGTATTTTTGCTTACTACTGCTAGGCTGTATTATTTGTCTTTATTCCTGTGTGTCTGACATATGAGCGCCACTTGTTCATGCAAAGGCACCAAAGAATACTACTGGTCCAAAATACAAAAGTTAGGAAGAGTTTTTTTTTTTCCCTGTATCTTTTTCCGAAGATGAATTTTATTTGTACCTTAGACAAGAGGAGCTTTCTGGTATTGACTGGGGCTTTAGAAGCAGAACTATTCATTTTGCGATTATTAACGTTTTATTTTTATGTGTGTGTGTGTTAATCACTCAGTTGTGTTCAACTCTTTGAGACTTCATGGACTATAGGCCATGAGGCTCCTCTGTCCATGGAATTCTCCAGGCAAGAATACTGGAGTGGGTAGCCATTCCCTTCTCCAGGGGATCTTCCCAACCCAGAAATCAAACCCAGGTATCACTCACAGCAGGCAGATTCTTTACTGTCTGAGCCACCAGGGAAGTCTCTATTTTTATTTCTGTATCTGTGATTGTTAACATGTGACTATAATTTTGATGCTAAGGTAAATGACATCTTTCTTGAAAATAGAGCCAAACTGGCATTTGATATACTAAGTTGGGCATAATCACTTCACTGAAGCTATATTGTCCTGTTGATAATTAGCCTTAGTCTCCTAATGGCAGGTCTCTGTGGGGAATAAAAAAAAGAGAGACGATACCAACAAGTAGTTGAGAAATAAAATTTAGAGAGAGTAAGTCACTGAATTAAAGTACAGTAGCATAGAAAAAAAGCTATATATTTAGGAGAAATTTGGGGTTTGTAAGCAAAACTTTTCCCCCATGTTTGAGAGAGACACTAGTATAGTTACTGCATATTCGTTTTCTTTTATTCAGCTCAAAGTGTTTAAAAAACAAATATTTCTCCTTCTGTGGTTGTACACACACACACACACACAACTGGAGCCATTATTAAGATATAACTTTTACAAAAACTTCAACTATTCTTCACATAGTTTGCCTATCTATCACAAATAGTGATTCACTGAGAGAAGACTATGGGATCATACAATACTATTTAGACCTTTAATTAAATAGTTCAGGGCCATTAAACATTCCTGTTTGATTTTTATTTTTGTTATGTTGATTCTTATGTTTATCTTTCCAGTCTGCTGGTCTAGTTTCTTCCCATCAGCCATCTTTCCTCATGATTAAATATATGACAGAGTCTACTAGTGTCCTCGTTAATAAGATTTAGGCTTGGAAATCAGAAAATCAAACCTGTCCTTTTAACCTATTGAACGGATACTTTTTGGATGGTTGTTGTTGTTATTCAGTCGCTAAGTCGTGCCTGACACTTTGCAACCCCATGGACAGGAGAACACCTGTCCTTCACTATCTCTCAGAGTTTGTTCAAACTCATGTCCATTGAGTTGGTGATGCTATTTAACCATCTCATCCTCTGCTACCCTCTGCTTCTTTTGCCTTTAACCTTTTCCAGCATCAAGGAAAGTCTTCCCACTATAAATAAGATACATATATATGTATATAAACATATATAGATATTATCTATTTCTATCTCTATCACAAAATCTAGGCTTTCCTACTACATATCTATATATATATCTTACATAGAATTACATCATCACAAAAATTTCTTAAAAAGATACTAGAAGCTATAAAATATTCTACCATGTTTATTTCGTGTTAAGTAACTTAGTTGGTATTGCTGGAGAAAAGACTATGCTGGCAGTTGTAACCAGTATGCATTATTTATCAAGGTAACAGATATATAACCAGAAATTCCTTAAATTATACAAAGTGTTACACCTGAGCCAAGATACAGCTTGTGTTAAGAAGCTTTTTAAAATATAAAATCTCATTCAAAACCATATGAGAATTTTTCCAATGGGTAAAACAGTATTACAAGTCTTACCTTTTGCCTGATCATCATTTCTATTCATATTTTTCAAACATGATAAAAACAGCTTTATCTTTGATCAACTTTGAGTTTATTAGGGGTAGTGGGTGGATAATAATAAGATACATTATAAGCAATAATGGAGTATGTGCTTGTTAATTATTTAAAATACTATTTACAAATATTTAGTGGGCTTCCCTCATAGCTCAGTTGGTAAAGAATCCGCCTGCAATGCAGGAGACCCCAGTTCAATTCCTGGGTCAGGAAGATCCACTGAAGAAGGAATAGGCTACCCACTCCAGTATTCTTGGAGCTCCCTTGTGGCTCAGCAGGTAACAATTCCACTTGCAATGCGAGAGACCTGGTTTCGATTCCTGGGTTTAGTATCTATTAAGTATCAGTGCCATATTAATTGCTTTAAAAATATTACTTTATTTAATATTTTCAGTAACACTATGCTATCATTAAGTACTTTTGGATTTTTGAGAAAGAAAGACCTTTGAAAAAGTCTAAGGTGTAAAAGTGTTCCTAGAAGGCTACAAAAAAAATATTACTAGAGCTGAATAGTAAAAGATGAGCATAATAAGCAGAGAAGTCCTTTGGGGAGAAAAAAACAACACTTACAAAGAAGGCTACAGGTATCGGAGAGTATGGGGCTAAAGTAGAAATTGGTGGCTGTGGCTTAGAGGTCTTATATGTCATGCAAAGGAGCTCAGATCTTATACGGAAGGTACTAAGAAGACAGGGAACCTCTGAAAGGGGCAATGATGGGGTGATTTTTGTATTTTGGAAGATCTCTTTGGAGTATAGGATAAATCTATTATTAAACAATTAGTAAATGAAACTTAAACATGAAATTAAGTGAAACTAAGCCATGCCATGTGGGGCCACCCAAGACAGAAGGGTCATGGTGGAGAGGTCTGACAGAATGTGGTCCACTGGAGAAGGGAATGGCAAACCACTTCAGTATTCTTGATTTGAGAACCCCATGAACAAGATGAAAAGGCAAAAAGATAGGACACTAAAAGATGAACTCCCCAGGTAGGTAGGTACCCAATATGCTACTGGAAATCAGTGGAGAAATAACTCCAGAAAGAATGAAGGGAGGGAGCCAAAGCAAAAACAATATCTAGTTGTGGATGTGACTGATGATAGAACCAAGGTCTGATGTTGTAAAGAGCAATATTGCATAGGAACCTGGAATGTTAGGTCCATGAATCAAGGCAAATTGGAAGTGGTCAAAAAGGAGATGGCAAGAATGAACATCGACATTCTAGGAATTAGCGAACTAAGATGGACTAAAATGGGTGAATTTAACTCAGATGACCATTATATCTACTATTGTGAGCAGGAATCCCTTAGAAGAAATGGAGTAGCTATCATGGTCAACAAACGAGTCCAAAATGCAGTACTTGGATGCAATCTCAGAAACGACAGAATGATCTCTGTTTGTTTCCAAGACAAATGGATCAATATCATCGTAATCCAAGCCTATGCCCCAATCAGTAATGAAGAAGAAGCTGAAGTTGAATGGTTCTATGAAGACCTACAAGATCTTTTAGAACTAATACCCCCAAAAAATGTTCTTTTCATTACAGAGGACAGGAATTTAAAAGTAGGAAGTCAAGAAACACCTGGCAGATTTGGCCTCGGAGTACAGAATGAAGCAGGGCAAAGGCTAATAGAGTTTTGCCAAGAAAACGCACTGGTCATAGCAAACACCCTCTTCCAACAATAGAAGAGAAGACTCTACACATGGACATTACCAGATGGTCAACACCGAAATCAGATTGATTATATTCTTTGCAGTCAAAGATGTAGAAGCTCTATACAGTCAGCAAAAACAAGACCGGGAGCTGACTGTGGCTCAGATCATGAACTCCTTATTGCCAAAGTCAGACTTAAATTGAAGAAAGTAGGGAAACCGACTAGACCATTCAGGTGGGACCTAAATCAAATCCCTTATGATTATACAGAGGAAGTGAGAAATAGATTTAAGGGACTAATCTGATAGACAGAGTGCCTGATGAACTATGGACAGATGTTCGTGACATTGTACAGGAGACAGGGATGAAGACCATCCCCATGGAAAAGAAATGCAAAAAAGCAAAATGGCTGTCTAAGGAGGCCTTACAAATAGCTGTGAAGACAGGAAGCGAAAACCAAAGGAGAAAAGGAAAGATATTCCCATTTGAATGCAGAGTTCCAAAGAATAGCAAGGAGAGATAAGAAACCCTGCCTCAGCAATCCATGCAAAGAAATAGAGGAAAACAACAGAATGGGAAAGACTAGAAATCTCTTCAAGAAAATTAGAGATACCAAGGGAACATTTCATACAAAGATGTGCTCAGTAAAGGACAGAAATGGTATGGACCTAACAGAAGCAGAAGATAGTAAGAAGAAGTGGCAAGAATACACAGAAGAACTGTACAAAAAAGATCTTCATGACTCAGATCATCACAATGGTGTGATCACTCACCTAGAGCCAGACATTATGGAATATGAAGTCAAGTGGGCCTTAGAAAGCATCACTACAAGCAAAGCTATTGGAGGTGATGGAATTCCAGTTGAGCTATTTCAAATCCTGAAAGATGAGGCTGTGAAAGTGCTGCACTCAATATGTCAGCAAATTTGGAAAACTCAGCAATGGCCACAGGACTGGAAAAGGTCAGTTTTCATTCCTATCCCAAAGAAAGGCAACGCCAAAGAATGCTCAAACTACCACACAATTGGACTCATCTCACACACTAGTAAAGTGATGCTCAAAATTCTCCAAGCCAGGCTTCAGTGATATGTGAACCGTAAACTTCCAGATGTTCAAGCTGGTTTTAGAAAAGGCAGAGGAACCAGAGATCAAATTGCCAACATCCAATGGATCATTGAAAAAGCAAGAGAATTCCAGAAAAACATCTATTTCTGCTTTATTGACTATGCCAAAGCCTTTGACTGTATGGATCACAATAAACTGTGAAAAATTCTGAAAGAGTTGGGAATACCAGACCATCTGACCTGTCTCTTGAGAAACCTGTATGCAGGTCAGGAAGCAACCGTTAGAACTGGACATGGAACTGACTGGTTCAAAATAGGAAAAGGAGTATATCAAGGCTGTATATTGTCACTCTTCTTATTTAACTTGTATGCAGAGTACATCATGAGAAATTCTAGGCTGGAAGAAGCACAAGCTGGGATCAAGACTGCTGGGAAAAATATCAAGAACCTCAGATATGCAGATGACATCACCCTTATGGCAGAAAGTGAAGAGGAACTAAACAAGCCTTTTGATGAAAGTGAAAAAGGAGAGTGAAAAAAGTTGGCTTAAAGCTCAACATTCAGAAAACTAAGATCATGGCATCTGGTCCCATCATTTCATGGGAAATAGATGGGGAAACAGTGGAAACAGTGTCAGACCTTACTTTTTTAGGCTTCAAAATCACTGCAGATGGTGATTAAAGCCATGAAATTAAAAGGCACTTACTCCTTGGAAGAAAAGCTATGACCTTTAAAAGCAAAATATGCTTTTAAAGCATATTTGAAAGCAGAGACATTACTTTGCCAACAAAGGTCTGTTTAGTCAAGACTATGGTTTTTCCAGTAGTCATGTATGGTTGTGAGAGTTGGACAGTGAAAAAGGCTGAGTGTGGAAGAATTGATGCTTTTGAACTGTGGTGTTGGAGAAGACTGTTGAGAGTCTCTTGGACTGCAAGGAGATCCAACCAGTCCATCCTAAAGGAGATCAGTCCTGGGTGTTCATTGGAAGGACTGATGTTGAAGCTGTAACTCCAGTACTTTGGCCACCTCATGCAAAGAGTTGACTCAATGGAAAAGACCCTAATGCTGAGAAGGATTGGAGGCAGGAGGAGAAGGGAACAACAGAGCATGAAATGGCTGAATGGCATCACTAACGCAATGGACATGGGATTGGGTAGAGTCTGGCAGCTGGTGATGGACAGGGAGGCCTGGTGTGCTGCAATTCATGGGGTTGCAAAGAGTTGAACACGACTGAGCAACTGAACTGAACTGAACTAAACAATTAGTATGGAGAAACCAAATAATGCATCTCTCAGAAAGTTATTTCCATGTCTCTGTATGTTAAGTCTATTTTCCTAGATTATATTTATCTTTTACATCAAGAAGCAGCACAGAATTAGGGTATTGAACTCAGAGGCCTCCAAGTCATACTTCAAAAATACTATACATGGCTAACATGCCTTTAAGAAACAGATACGTGCTTATTCCCTCTGTTAGTATTTAGTTATCTTAATTAAGCCTACTTTGCATATAGTAAAATGTTTAAACCGTAAGTGTATAATTTACATTTCTACATGTGCATTCAAGATGCCACCACGTGAATGTTTATCAAACTTTGCTTCACCAGAAGAAGCAATGAATATATTAATTAATTAAAATTATTTTTCAATGATTTTTTTATCTCCTCCCATGTATAAACTTATGGAACGAGTTCTGTGAGAACCAGAGAGCTAGCTAAATTACATGTGGTAGGGAAAGTTTGCTAATAAATGTGGTTGAAGCTGAGAACTGCTAAGTATTGTGAACAGGTATGTTGAAAGCTGCGTGGTTGTTCAGAATGAAGTCCGAGATCATTTCCATGTTTAGGGATCAAAAATGGTTTCTGGGGATAATGGGTACTGAATTGCAGCATTAGTAATTAGACACATTTAAATTATTTAGAACACCAAGAAAATTCTAAAATTTCAGGCATGGAAAACAATGATCTGTTTCAGTTCTCTGTGTTTCAGAGAACCAAGACCTTGATGTTGAGGTAAGTCCTTCCTCAGGGTCTCTTAAAGATCAATGTAAGACTCGCTAATGGATAAGCTAGAACTCTCTGTGAATGTCTTTCTTAAAATGCCGACATGTATAGGGAGCATGTAAAGAAGCAGAGATCTTTAAATAATTAATTTAGAACTAAGGTTATTATTATTAAACAGAAGTACCTTTATATACATTATCCATTCATGGTGTTTGTTTTGGAAATTCCAACCAAAAGCACTGATTACACAGCTAATCTCTATCAGTGTCTGACCTGCCTGTGTTAGGAAAAGAAAAACAACGACTTGAGTGAAATGGTCATATGTACTTTTATATCCTTGAGCTTTGACAGAAAGCCTTGAAACATTATTTTAGTCTGTGATTGTAAATTTTTGACATTGTTGGCTTCTATGTGGTTTGTAATCTGCCTCTGCTCTCCCCACCACCTCACAGTTCAGTTTCCTTATTATTTAATAGTACTAGTAAATCTGATTTGGGTGTACTCTTTTAGTGCAGAAATTGTAATAATTTGAGAAAAAATACTCATGTTTAAATCAATAAATAATTTATATTGCTTTAAAAAGAGAAAAAGCATCATTGAATATTTTCATCTTTTACTTTTTTTTAGAGTGGAAAGCTTTTGACAATACAATCGGTTCTAGCAGATTCTAGTTTCTGAAATACTATGAAAGATATTCTACAAGCTTTTCTGACGCTAGATATTCTGATCAACAGCACTAAAATTCAATGAATACATCTTTATTTAGTATCTCATTCAAATATATCTAGAAATTTTTAATTTTATAAAGAGTATTGGTGTCTTTTTCCATACCTTCTTTGTTAGAGCTATTGATAACTTCCATCTACTGATCTAGACACTCCAGCTGCAGAGCTCAGTTGTGTCATGTGGCTCAGACAGTAAGGAATCTGCCTGCAACACAGGAGGTCCAGGTTCGATCCCTGGGTCAGGGAGATCCTCTGGAGAAGGGAATGGAATGGCTACCCACTCCAGTATTCTTGCCTGGAGAATTTCATGAACAGAGGAGCCTGACACAGTCCATGGGGTTGCAGAGTCAAATACAACTGAACAACTAACACTTTCACTTTTCCATTTTATACTTGGAATTTTGGGGAATTTCCACTCAGACACCAACTCCTGGCCTATGGTACTTATATGTGCTATATAGTCTTAGAAAGTCTTTCCCACAGCTGACTTAAATTTTGAGATAGAATCAATGTCTCTGTTACAGACTTGGGGTTAGCAAGAAAAACTATGGAATGACATTCTTTCTAATCTCCCACTGTAGTAATTCTAGTCTGCTCCTTCAGACACATACCTTTAAACAATTTATTTATCAATGATTCCTCAGTCTTCAAGCACTGTTTCATATACACTCACTGGTGCTTCCCTCAAGAGGCAAAGGCTACCCTTCTCACAATGAAATCCTTTTTATTTTCTAGACAATAAGTGCACAAATGCACTGCATGATTCTAAATCAACATCTCTCTTCCTTTTTCCCTCTCTCTCCCTCCCTCCTCTTCTCTTTCCCTTCCCCACATCCTCACAATGGGATCATTTTAGGATTATTTTCTTTGCCATCTGTTTCTCATAAAATGATGGAGACTACAAAGTTCAGGGCTGTACAGACATGTAGGCTGATGGCATCAGTATTTCTTGCTCACATACAGCCAGCCCCCCAAAGCTCAGAATCACATTTGCCACTAAATTTCAATTGCAAAAGCCAGATGGAGAATTGAAATGTGATGGAGCAAGATGTTTCATCTCATTTCAAATGTTTAATGACTTTCCATTTGTCAATAAAAGATGAGAAAATTAGCGTAAGGTACAGAAGTTGCAAAATGTGAAAACATTAGGAGAGAATCTGTAGAATAAAATTTTATAAGTGCCCAGTGTGTCTGAAAGAAATATCATCAGCATTACAGAATGGAAGTTCTGGGAAGCATCTTTGAGACTACCTATTGAATTTTATAATGAAGACACAGACTCAAGGTTAAAATGTTCTTAACTCTATTCAATTCAATGAAGCAGCAGGGTGAGGGCCACATCTTAGGTAGACATTATTTTTAAATAAATTCTCTTAGTAAGAGGTGGAAAGAGAGAGGGAGAAGGGATAGTAGTGGCAGGAGAGAAGAGTGAAGGATAATGTAAAAACCATGTCATTAATCAAAGGAGAAAAGAGATGGATGAGAGGGCCTTTCCCTGGAAGGAAGAAGGATGGGAATATAAGAACTGAACTTCCTGCCTGCCTATTGCATGTCTCAATTCATTCTGCAAGAGTTTTCTAAAATTTAGGCTGATTGGCTTAAATTATAATGAGTGCATGATACTATAAGACATAAACTACTTTTCCAGAACCTAATTGTAACCTAAACTACCCTAATGCAAAATTCATGGTATTCTTTACTATGCCACCTCAGCTCCAGAAAACAGAATAGGGGGATGGGCACAGGAGATCTGTTGGAAACATATGCTTGCAGGTACTTCCCAGGTGGTCCACATGGGAAGTGGACTCCATGCTCCCAGTGTAGAGGGCCAATTTTGATTCCTGGTCAGGGAACTAGATCCCACATGCTGCAACAAAGACTGAAGATCCTGTGTGCCACAAATAAGACTCAGCACACTCAAATAAGTAAAATTAGTATTTTTAAAAAGCATGCGCTTGAAGGTCAACAAGGTACACTTTAATATTTTGCTCTATAGCTTACCCGCTGTTTCTCATTGAGCAACTTGTTTCACCCCCTGTGCCTCTGTTTTCCTATCTCTCAAATGAAGATTACTGTAAGGACTGACTAGTGTAATTTTGCTAAGGCAATCAGTGTGTCTTAAACACTTTTTGGATGTGTTGATGCTTAGATGACTTTAAATGTTATACAGGAGTGGAATGTAAGGAGAGAAAATTTTGCTCAAAAGTAGGCAAAATCAATCAACCAACCAATCAAACAAATTAAAGGGGAAAAAAGCAAGCAAGAAGCACCCAACAACAACAAATTTTCAAAAGCATTTGCAATAGTAGCACTAGCATTTCCTAAAATCCCACCTGGGGTGCTGAAGCTAGCATTTGCGGCAGTTATATAAAGCTTTGATTGTTCTCTAATTCTATAATTGTTCCATAAATTCCAAAGCTTGTTATGCCACTGCTATGGAACTTTGGGCACAGTACTTAATGGGTTTTTTTTTTTCTTGCCTGCATGATGCCAGGCTGCTATAGTCTTAGAGAATAATATTTCAAAGGAAATGGGCTTTACATAATAGAGTTTGTCATACAATGAAATTTATATGTATGCAAAATACAGAAGTGTTTAAGAGAGTCCCCATCATTTGAGGGTATGGTCAACTGGGATTCTGTTACTTAGCATTTCATTTTAATATCTGCATCTATAATCTTCAGGTTTGAAACTCAGTGTCTAGAAGAGGTCATGGGATATAGCAGCATGTAAGTAACTACTTTTTTTAAATGATTCTAACACTTGTTACAGTTTTTTTTTGTATAATTTAATACCTGAACAGACTAAATAAAAGAAGATAATATAGGAAAGAGAACAATGATTTGGAGTTTGTTTTCTAGTTTAGTCTGTCCCCCTAACAAGTTAGCTGCAAAAGCCTACCTTTCCATCTCTTCTGACTGAAGTTTAGGGACTGACATACTCTAGTCACTGTGAGGAAACACAAATATAAGGATGTGATTGCTTATCTTTGGAACCAATCTCTGTAATTTCTAATATCAGTTTTGTCACTTTATTGGCTACGTGAATTTGAGAAGGTTATCTCAACTCTTCCTTTCTCAGTTTCCTCTTCTGTATGATGTGTCAAGAATCAAGGGAGGCAGTAATAATAACTATTTCTAAGATTGTTTTGAGGGGACTTCTTGGTGGTCCAGTGACTAAGACTCAGTGCTCCCAATGCAGGCGGCCCAGGTTCCATCCTTGGGCAGGGAACTAGATCCCACATGCTGCAGCTAAGAGTTCACATGCCTCAATTAAAGATCCTGCGTGCCACAGTGATGATCAAAGATCCGGTATGCTGCAACTAAGACCTGGCACAGTGGTAAGAAGATTAAAAGAGGTGATCTACAGAATCAAATGGAATAGCATCTAGCATGAAGTAAAGCACTCAATATATGTTGCGCGTTATTGGTCTTTAAGAAAAATTGGAAGCCATATAAGAATTTTAGACTGGAGGCAAGTGAGGGAAGCTTATAGTTTAAATAAAAAAGTGCTGTCTGGAAAAATGTAAGTTAATGGTGCAATGTGTGGCTAGTGTAAGAGTATGAGTATGGTAGAGGTCAACAAATAGCAAGAAACTGACTTCTACCACATATATGGCCCATGTTATTTCATGGAAGGGAGACCTGGATCTGAGATTTTAAAGAGTGTAAGTGTGGGAAGACCACCAAATTTCATGAGACTAAAGAATATAAAAATCCACCATTTCTAACATTTCCAAATCCAAAATGAGAAAGTTAAAGGGCATTAAGCAGATTTCTGTGTGTGAATTTGTTTTGCATTAAATATAAACAGGAACTTCTTATAGACTGAAGGAGACATTGCAAAGATGCAGTAGGCATGGAGGGAAGAACTGTTGGGGAGGCAGATAGGGAGTCCTAAGGAATCTACACCAGCATTGACCAATAAAACTTTCTGTAATTATGTTCTGCATAAATAAATGTTCTGCATCTGCACTCTCCAATATGGCAGCCACTAGCTACATGTGACTTTCAAGCATTGACATGTGACTTTAAGCATTTGAGGAACTAAATTTTAAATTAAATTTAATAAGTTAAAATTTTGATACTCATAGTTGACTACCATATTGAGCAGTGCATGTCTGTAGAATGTGGATGAATGGATGGATAAAGGGTATCTTCACAATTAGAAACCAGGATATTTCGATGCTTTCTAGTTTTATGACTTAGGCTGTTTTCAGCATTCCAACAAATGATGCTAAGAGACTTAACATTTATATTTCCTATAAAAATAGAGGCAAGCTACAGGCACCTTCTTAACTAGCATGTAGGATAGAATCCCAGAGAAAAAAGTGTTTTTTTGTAAATCCCCTTACTAGATTTACAAGCACCGACTATTCCTCATTTGTTTTGGAGTCCCCATTACTTGTACAGCAGGCCCAGCAAAAAGCAGGGGTTGGCAAAGTATTGTTTTTAACAAGACTATTTTTAATTGGGTTATCTTAAGTTGTGAAAGAACACAACGAATGTGGTAAAAGAATGACAGTTGTTACTGACTTTTCATATGTACCCTACTTATTATACAGTATCATCTTCCCACTGTTGAAGAATCTCAAACAGAAGATAAAACAAGCCAAACTATTTTTAGGGGTGAATGCACAACCTGAATTTCTGCAAACAGTGCTATGATCAGCCACCCCAAACTTTATAAAGTCGACATATATTTCTGCAATATTTTAAAATAATCAATAAGATAGTAAAGCTTTTCCAAACAGTGCTTACACTTAAGACGTGTTGTCAAGTCTCCATACAGGTGTCTTATGATAGCTGATTCTCTACTTCAAGAGTGAAAAACAGCATGTTCTTTTGTCTTCTCTTTGAGCTCTCTTCTTTATGAAACATTCTGTACTGTGCACCTTCAGAGGAAAAATAAAAAGCCTCGATTTTACTTAAGCCACTGTTATTCTTGGCACCAAATCCTAATATATGCAAAAAAAGATGATGTTCTGTTCCCAGCTGATTTGAGTTGAATGTCAGTTTGAAACTATAACATGTGGTGTCAGGATCCAGGACATTTCTCCTCCTGTAACTGATGGAATTTTCTTTTTTCACCACTGATCATTGCTAAATTTTATTGAATGCTTACTATATGTCATGCACTATTCTGAGTCATTGCACAATAATTTCATAAAAACCTTAGATGTGACCCTATGGAACAGCTACTACAATTGCTCCCAATTCACAATACAAAGTCTTCATCACAGAGAAATTAAATACTTTTCCCAAAGTCAAAAGAGCTACTAAATGTTGAGACTGGTATGAACCATGTGGACTCATGAGGCAATATCCATTTTATTAATCATCAATGGTTAAGATATGACCAGCATAGTATTACTTACATGGAGTGGCAGATTCAGCTAAAATACAGAGAGACCTTTAGCCTGACTCTATAAAGACCAAGTCTGCACAGCATCTCAGAATTTATTTTTAATATATTTTAAGCTCTGATTTGTATTTGTACAATCATAAACTTCTATTTTTCTTTTCTGAAAAATGCTCTTTGAATGTCTACTGACTGCTTACTTGGATTCTGTTGGCATTATTATTGTCAGTATCATAGCTGGTATGAAGTAAGCACTTTCTGTGTAACAGATCCTAATGCAGAAATTTACAGTAATTATCTCCTTTAAAATTACTAAAGCCTAACTTGATGTGTATAATCATTATCTCAATTTTACAGACGAAGAAACTGAAGCTCTGGGTGGCATGTACCTTTCTCAAGTCATCACAGTTGCCAATGAACAGCCAGGGAATTAACCTAGGTCTGTCTAAGGTCTAATTAACCTTATTCTATTAACACTAGTTTTGCTGAATAACTGTACACTTATAGCCCTGGTTGTAATTTTGCCTGTGGACAAAGCTGATGATTCCACCCAACTGGTGTTCAACCTACAAATATGCAATTTCCTGTTTAAGTCATAATAAATATGCCAGTTATTAAGAACATGTAACCTGCTCTCCCCAACTCAAAATGCATTTACTGTCTTTCCCTCTAGGCAGGAAAGAAACCTGCATTTAAGGTTCCCAGTGACAGACTATTCACAGAGCAGCACGGACTCCTTACTTTACTTGTGCTCCTCACATGAAGTGCTGCAGTTCAAGTGGTGCGTGAGAGAAACAGCAACAGAATATGGACTGGCACTGAATAAAAAGGAAAAAAAGAGAGAGAGAGAGAGGAATAGTCTTTGCCAGTGAGGGAAACTGCTAAGGCTTAATGGGAATTTAAACTCCCTTTTACCTCCCTGTGAACAAATGTACAACTTCTAACATTCTTTCTTTACATCTTAAATCTTGGAAGCTTGGTATCATTAAGTGACTTAGTGCAATAGTCCTTCAAGAGAAATTATACCCTATCTAAGAAATAGTGACAAATACCAGATATAGTACTCTCAGTTTAGTCAAACTGCTGCCTTGGAAAGCAATAACATTGCCTGCTTTGATTCACACCCTGTTTCTCTGCGTCACACACTAGTAGACTATTTATCTTATTCAATGGCACCTCAATATAAGACTGAGAGCTATAAAGAATTTATTCTATACTCCCTTCCCAAATTCTTTTCTGGTAAAAATGTTAGAGCTTTGTTTTATTTAACTTCAGGACTCCTCTGTCTTCTTGCTCATTTTTCTTGTCTGATGACTGTTTTATGTCCTCCACACTTTAAGGAAGGGAAGAATTTCCAAGATAACAACCATTGGGTAGAAAGACGTCTATACTAATTTCCAAAATGGAAATGTCTTAATACTCATCTTTTAGATGCCTATAAAAATTTAATTTACCCATAGCAAGTACACATTCCCTTCTGGTAGAAATTGCGTGCATAACCATAGCCATTTTTCTTCACCTTTCTTCATTCCTGGCAGTTACTGATTTCATCCCAGAGACTGAAATGTGACATCCTTTACTTATTAATCTTTTCTGCAGGTGAGAGTCATTGGGCATCAGAATTCTGGCCAGTGATACATACAAAGTCTGCTGAGCACTTGTGTGGAAGATTTCCTTTCTTGATAAAGATATAGCTCTAAGAAATACTTCACCTTTTTATTATATAGCAAATTTGTATATGCAAAGTCAAGTAGGCAAAGAACCCAAAATGTCACTTTTTACTATCTCATTGAAAGCAGTCTAAATATACATCTAAATGTCCTTCCCTTGAACTTAGCAAAAATTTTAACCTGTGACTTCTGTGCATTTGCACTCACAAACATACATACGCCTGTACCTTCAACAAACGTGCAAAGATGGCTCGGTTTTACCCAATATCCAAACAAGGGACAAGACTTAAGTGCTTCTACTCAAAGTTACTATCATTAAAGTAGTTGCTGTTCTAGACTTGAAGTCAGAAACTGTGATAACGGATGCATTTAAAACACAGGAATATGCTTAGCTTGGTCCTTAGGGTCTGATAACCTCCAAGCTATTTGCATGAAAGTCTTGCTATTTTCCATGGAGCACTTCCAGGAGCCAAGATAAGCATGTCCACTTCTACCTCAGCTGCCAGAGGAAGGGCAATATTGGTCCCCTCCTTACCACATTTCTTCCTTCTGTCTTAAAGGTTTGACCCTGTTTTGTACTTCCTCCCTCTCACCCCAATCAAAATATATCTGTCAGGAACTGTTAGTTTAGATTTCTGTAAAGGTAGAAAGAGAGATTGTCTTCACAAAGTTTATGCCACCCTCTTCCATTTTTAAGGATGCTTGTGATTATACTGGACCCACCTGAATAATCTAGGCTCATCTCATTTTAAGGTCAGCTGACCAGCAGTCTCAATTCATCTGCAACTGTACTCCCCCTCTTTGCTGTGTAAACTAACATGTTCACAGGTTTTGGAGAGTAGAGTGCTGACATTCTTTGGAACCATCATTCTGCCTAATACAACTTTTTATGCCAAAAGAATGGTAATAAGAACAGTAATAACAATTTTATTAAAATTACAAAATAAATTATTAACAATAAATAACAATGAAAACAATAATAAAAGGCAGTCTTTCAGTCATTTTACTGAGAACTGCCTGACTTTGTTTTGCAAGTTAGCTGGGCTTTACTGAGGAATAAAGAGTGCACTTTATACCTTCTTTTTTCTATGGAATAAGATAAGAATTATTCAAATGTAAATATAAAACAGATATCAGTGAAAAGGTCATGGACCCTCCAAGTACCAAGTAATTACCTGTGGGATCAGATATACAACTATAATTTTTTTTTCTCCTGTGCATTTCTGTTTCAGTACTTGGTATGTTCCTATCCTGAGACTTAGTTCACCATCCCCAATTTTATCTGTCATTATGCTAATACTAAAGAGGATATTGATGAGGGCACTAGAAGACTAGAGTTTGAATCCCAGCTCTGCCACAGGATAACTGCAATGCCCTGGTCAATTTACCTTCTGTCTTTGAGACTGTCACTCTGTATGTAAAAAGCAATAAATCAGACTAGGTCAATGACTTATCCACTAAGAACCACAGCAACTTATATGGTACATGGCCCGTGTATAAGATATATTTCAATCTTCAATAAATCTATGAGTATCTCCATCTTAAAGAAATTGAGGCTCAGAGAAGGCACATAGCATTTCCTAAATGAACCCAGCTTGCACATAATAAAATAACCTAATTTATTGTCTCATATTATATAAAATGCTCTCATATAATATAAAAGGTATAAAAGTCTCCTTTAATGAGCATAGTGTCATTCTACCATTCAAATGGAAATAGGTGTGAATGTTTATAAATACACTTCACACAATGCACAATTCATATCAAAGCAATAAAGTTATTCTATTACCACAAATTCCAAATGATGTACTTAAAAGTGAGGGTAGCAGAAGGCTCAATTTCCCAAGCTGCCGAGTCCTTGCTGCAGGCAGATTCTAGCTCTGATTAAATTAATGCCTGCACAAATATAGGAACAGAGCCAGTGTGAGAATCAATGTCAGTTAAAGCTTTCAGCTCTTGGGGTGTAACTTTTATTATTCAATACAAAATACAGTCAAATCTTTTCATCACTGCAGAAACTTAATAGGAGCACTAGAATCAAATGCATCCATGTTACAGAATAAAGTGTTCAGTAAATGTAACTACAAAAAAAAAAATCTGAAGAAAACCATATCTGAACATCTATGTCAAGAGTTGCTTGTTAAAATTAAATTACTAGGGGCACAATTGGGTATTATTAGCTCTTGGAGGATTTCTGTTCTTGGCACATTCTACCATCCCTACCTATTACTATACCTGAATTAGAGCCCATACATTCGTTATTTAAATAATCATCAAAACTAATAATTACAGAGCCTTCCAGGTACCATACACTATATTAAGTACTTATATAGGTTATCCCTCTCTCTTTTTTTTAACAATCCTATATTATTAACTAAATTGTATAATCAAAGGGCCAGAGGCTTAGAGTGAAAGTCACTCAGTTGCGTCCAACTTTTGCAACCCCCTGGACTGTAGCCCGCCAGACTCCTCTGTCTATGGAATTTTCCAGGCCAGAATACTGGAGTGGGTAGCCATTCCCTTCTCCAGGGAATCTTCCTAACCCAGGATTGAACCCAGGTCTCCTGCACTACAGGCGGATTCTTTACCATCTGAGACACCAGGGAAGCTGAGCCACCAGGAAGCCACCAGGAAGGCTTGGAGGAGATAAGTAGTTTGCCTCAGGTTGCACAGCTAACATGAAGTGGGGTAAGGAAGGCCTCACCTTTAAAACCTCAGCATGTAAGCTTCAGTTTGGCAAACAATTTTCCCACTGCATGGAAACACACTATTATTTTTATTTTGTCTTTCTTCACTACTGAGAATGTTGAGAAAATGTCTCCATTCTTTACTTTTTTCTCCTCCTTTAATCTTTTACCGACAGACACAGAATCTTTCTATATAAGGTAATCAATAAACTATTTTAAAATTATTAAATCACTTTAAATGGAAAAGGAAATTCACTCTGGATGAAGTCAAATCCCAAATCTATCGCTTCCTGTTAGTTTGTACAAGTACATAGCTTTCAGAACCTCATTTTTTTTACTTGATAACATTGGACTGAAGATATTTGTGAATTTAATATTACAATGCATATAATAATGATAAGTTCTAAACATAACAAAAGCGAAATAAATACTAGTTCACTATTGTTTTTACTTGCATATTTAGTAAACATCACTTCATTTGCACATCCATTCATCTTTACAAGTGTCAGATGTATATTGAAAACTAATTTATGCCAAGCACCAGGCATATTCTGGTAAGGAAAATCAAAAGAGTCACTGCCCTGAAGACAACTTTGTTTTCATTAACAGATTAATATTACCTACAGCGGAACTTCCCTGGTGCTCTGATGCTTAAGAATCCATCTGCCAAAGCAGGGAACGTGGATTTGATCCCTGACCCATGAAGATCTCATATGTCCCAGAGCAACTACTCCTGAGCCCACCCCCACTGCTGAGCCTGCGCTGTGGAGCCCGCCAGTGGCAATTACTGAGCCTGCGCGGTAGAGCTCGCTGCGCAGCCACTACAGAAGCCCTCCAGCCCTAGATCCTGTTCTGTGCAGCGAACAGAATCCACTGCCATCAGAAGCCCGAGCACCACAACGAGAAAGAAGTTCCTGCTTGCTTGTCTAGAGTCAGCCCGTGTGCAGCAATGAAGACCCAGCTTGGGCAAAAATAAATAAATAAAACTTAGATCTTCCCAACGCAGGGACTGAACCTGTATCTCTTGTCTCTGCCTTGGCACGGGAGTTCTTTACCACTAGCGCCACCTGGGAAGCTCCATAAAATATATATAATCTATAGCAGATTCTAACAAACTAGACAGACTCAAAGGCAAGGGTTAAGTAAATTATCTCCTATATTATAAATAGAATCAAAGACATTGAGGAAAACTAATAAAACGGAATTTTGGACTAATAAGGTTTAGGGCTCCCTGATCTTTTATGAACCTAACCACTCACATTTTACTTCTATAATATCAAGTAAATTTTTGCATGAGCCAGTGTAATTCCAAAGACCCTCATACTGTTTACGGTTCTTTGCATTGACCCAACCTGTTGCAGTTTAATCTTTGCACATATCTCTATGACACTCACCTCCTTCTGAAAAATAAATGAAACAGTTTCAGGTTTCATCAATGTGCTTTGTACTAAAAATACAAAATAGCCATTTTTTGCTTATTATCATCCAAATATATTCTGTTTTTCTCTGCTTTAAAGTCAGTGTCATAGATAACTGTTTTTTTTTTCCAAATTGATCATGTTTATGTATGTCTATCATAATCACTCAGGTTTTATTTATTGGCAACCGGATTCCACTTATTGATTACCAATTGTCCCCTTCCTGTTTTTTAAAAGCATGCATTTTTATACAGTGGATTTCCTAACCTACAGTTTATTTCCATCCATTATTGTTTCAGCTGATGATTTCAAATTTCCTTCATGCCCAGTCTATAAATAAATCCAACACTATATTTTGTGCTGTCATTTGAAAATCTGAAAACTGGTTAAGCTATGAACACAGCCACATGCATCTTCTTTCAGGTTTAGGATAGCAAGGGGACAATATTCACTGCTGATTCTAAAGGGGAGACAATACAATATATTGAATATTAAAAAGAAAAAATAGCAAGGACTTAAAAGATCTAGATGCATTCTAAGTATGCCGTTTCACAACTTAAACCGTTCGATGAATCCCTGCATGGACCACCATTTCAATCTTGACATTTACTCTAGCCATGTTCTAGGTCTTCATGCTCTCTCATCTTTGTTCCTTTTTATACCACTTATTGCTCTCTCTCTCTAGAAATCTCCTGCTAGGATAACTTCTACTCATTCTTATTTAGTTGAGACATACTTCCCTCCTAGTGATCTATTACCATCATAGTGTGTCCCAGACTTTTGTAAGATAAATAACTCAGGAAATGCTTGACAGATGTTCAGATCTGCTAAATTAGTGTTTTAAGTGTATCTGGGATTTGCTTTAATTGAGAAAGCTAAGACATGATGACGTAGGAACTACTGTCATAAAAGAAGAAGATTTTATACTCACAGATCCCTAGAAACAGAAGGCGGGACATGCCTCACAAGGCTACATAGACACGAAGGTGAGTCACGAGATAGAAGGAGTTCAGGGGAAAATGTGAACAAGAGACGTTATGCTAGTGTCATGACAAGGAATGGAAAAGGTGGTTTCAGGTTTAGGGTTGCATATTTTGAATAATTTAGTGAGTACCGCGGTATAGGAGCTGTCTCTAGTTGTCTGGTACCTGACCTAGGGTTATTAGAGCAAGAAAAGAGTGGCTCAGAGAACAAGTACATGAACCGTGAATTCCCAGATGTTCAAGCTGGATTTAGAAAAGGCAGAGGAACCAGAGATCAAATTGCCAACATCCACTGGATCATCCAAAAAGCAAGAGAGTTCCAGAAAAACATCTACTTCTGATTTATTGACTATGCCAAAGCCTTTGACTGTGTGGATCACAAGAAACTGTGGAAAATTCTTGCAGAGATGGGAATACCAGACCACCTGACCTGCACCCTGAGAAATTTGTATGCAGGTCAGGAAGGAACAGTTAGAACTGGACATGGAACAGACTGGTTCCAAATAGGGAAAAGAATACATCAGGGCTGTATATTGTCACCCTGTTTATTTAACTTCTATGCAGAGTACATCATACAAAATGCTGGGCTGGATGAAGCACAAGCTGGAATCAGATTGCTGGGAGAAATATCAATAACCTCAGATATGCAGATGACACCACCCTTAAGGCATAAAGTGAAGGAGAACTGAAGAGCCTATTAATGAAAATTAAAGAGGAGAGTGAAGAATCTGGTTTAAAGCTCAACATGTAAAAAACTAAGATCGTGGCATCCAGTCCCATCACTTCATTGCAAATAGATGGGGAAACAATGGAAACAGTGAGAAACTTTACCTTTCTGGGCTCCAAAATCACTGCAGATGGTGGCTGCAGCCATGATATTAAAACACTCTTGCTCCTTGGAAGAAAAGTTATGACCAACCTAGTAAGCATATTAAACAGCAGAGACATTATTTTGCCAACAAAGGTCCATCTAGCCAAAGCTTTGGTTTCTCCAGTAGTCATGTATGGATGTGAGAGTTGGACTGTAAAGAAAGCTGAGCACCAAAGAATTGATGCTTTCGAACTGTAGTGTTGGAGAAGACTATTGACAAGAGTCCCTTGGAGTGCAAGGAGATCCAACAAGTCCATCCTAAAGGTGATCAGTCCTGGGTGTTTACTGGAAGGAGTGATGCTGAAGCTGAAACTCCAATACTTTGGCCACCTGATGCAAAGAGCTAACTCATTTGAAAAGACCCTGATGCTTGGAAAGATTGAGGGCAGGAGGAGAAGGGGATGACAGAGGATGAGATGGTTGGATGGCATCACTGATTCAGTGGCCATGAGTTTGGGTAAACTCTGGGAACTGGTGATGGACAGGGAGGCCTGACATGCTGCCGTTCATGGGGTCACAAAGAATCGGACATAACTGAGCGACTGAACTGACTGAGAGAGTAAGAATCTCATTGCAGAGGTGGTCAGCAGTGTGGGCTCTGGATTAGTTCTTTTATATTTGGAAGATATTTAATCAGGTGAGTTGTTTATCATCTCTAGGAATTAGCTAAACTTGAAAGTATAGTGCCTCCAAAATCAGCAAGACTCCAAGATGTCAAATCATCGGAAAATAAGGGGAAAAAAACACATAATATTAGTACAATGAGGTTCTTTAAACAAAATTATTAACTTCTAAATCAAGCAGGTGGGGTTCCAGTCCTAGGAGGGTAGTGGGGAGTTTATCTGGGAATAATCTTCCTATAGATAACAATGATAAAATTTATATGCATTGAAGACAAGAGCAGAGAAAAGTTGGAAGGAATTTGACTCTTGATATAATATATATCACTGGATAAGATCTGTGTTTAAAGAGCCTGTCCCATTTAGGTTCTTCTGGTTTGCCAATGTTTGGGGCAGCTATAACTCAAACTGAAATAGCAGTGACAATCTTATTGGGATTGCTGCATCACAAAATGGGGTTAGAGGATTCCAAGGTCTCTGGAAATGGAAGAAAAAAACATATAAAGTAGAATACCTAAATATGCATGAAAAACCTCACACAAAACTCTGTATGACCCAGAACTGTTTGTGCACATGTCAGCTCCAGGGAGCCTCTTAGAAAACTACAGTTAGATGATTGAAACTCTGACCAAAGGTCTCAGCTTGTATCAACAGTAGGGGAAACACACTTTGAAGTTTGAATCACACCCAGTTAAAGGATGTGATTAAAAAACAAAAACAAAAAACTTTCTATTGAAACTCTACAATGGGCATGGCTTAGAAATGGAAACTAGATCTTTGGACTAAGTAATATACCTATAACAAAGCAAAATGTTGACACAGACATTCTGTAATATTGCATGAAGTCAAGCCTCCTCAAAAACAAAATCAACAGATAAGTGCCTGATAGATTTATGTTGTTGCATGCATCAACAGTGCCTTTCTTTTATTGCACTGTAGTAGGATTCTGGGGTAAGAAACACCACCATTTGTCTTCACATGAGTTTATGCAAAGATAAAGGCTTTTACTTTCGATAACGTCCATTTTACTATTTCTTTTCTTTTGTGGATTGTGCTGGTGACATTAAATCTAAGAACTCTGACCATCCCTAGGTCATGAAGACTTTCTCTTATTTTTCCTTAAGAAAAGGTGGGGACCACCCATGGAATTGATTGTTGCTTTGTCAAAAATCAGTTAGGCGTGTTTTTATGGTTACATTTCTAGGTTTTCTATGCCACTTATTTATTTACCTATTCCTCTGCCAATACCATAGTGTCCAGATTATTATAGTTATATAGTAGGCATCAGTATTGCAGAGTGATTCCTCCTACTTTATCCTTCATCAAAAACTAGCTATTCTAGGGCCTATGAATTTACATAAAATTGTTAGAAAAATCTAGTCTATATTTATTTTAAAAAGCCTACTGGGATTTTGATAGGAATTGATATACTTGGGGCTAGCATACTTTGTTAAAAGAGACCAGAGTGGATATCCTTGACTCTTTCTTGATTTTGGAGGAAATATGTTAATCTTTCACTGCCAAGAATCATATTTTTCTTTTGTGTGTGTAGATGCTCTTTATGAAGTTGAGGAAGCTCTCCACTATTCCTAACTTCTAACTGCAGAATGTTTTATTTTCTTTTTTTTCAATCAAAAGACATTTTAATCCCAATGAGTATTTTGGGTGAAATTCCCTAGAGGGGACATTCAGTGTAGCGAATAGTTGACACAGGCCTTGGGGCACAAAAGTACACCTGGCACTTACTCGTTGAGTGACCTCAGGCCATGTTATTACTTTATCCCTGAACCCCAGTTTCCTCATCCCGGAACCCCATTTCCTAAAATGAGGATAATAATAGCACCTGTTTCAGAATCATGAAGATTAAATACACAAATGCAGGGGAGACATGTAAATGCCTGGCACACAGGAAGCACTTGACAAGTGTGAGCTACTGCTAGTTACACTCACTGTCTTCAACAGGAATGGAGGCGTCACACAGAAAACAGTAGCCACTCAACACGTTCTCCTGGGTCCTGAAAGGAGCTGCCCTCACCCGTCTGCCCAAGCACATCAACACAGTTGTCCTTAATCTTCACAGGACTTTGATGCGAGACAACTGTCCTGTGGTTTTCATCTGCCTGACAGAACAATGAAAGCAATGTTGGGTGTTTTGGGGGACGAGACAGAAGAGTTTAATCTTCAAACTTGATTGACTTGGATGCGTTCCTGTCAATATAAAAGACTTTGGCTGGGGCGGTGGAGAAGCCGAGCCCGGCCCCCCGGCTGTTCTTCCAGCTCATGGCCCGCTCATAGTCCTGCTGCAGATTCTGCTGCAGGGTGTCGGCCACCTTCCTGCTGAGAGCCATGTTGGGCCTGGCCACCGTGGTAGAGGGGCGACTGAAGGAAGGGGACAGATTTTTTTAACCACCCATGAGTTTGAGAAATTTCAGTTTCTGGTCCTCATTTTCAAAATCAGCAGTATCCCATTGGCCAAACTGGGTTCCTGTCCACTTCTTGGTGTTCTCCGTTTTTCCCAACTCACGATCAATCTCTTCTTGCAAGGCTTTTCGCCTCACCTGGTCTATGTGCGCCTCATCCATGTTGCCCTTCTTTTCCAACACCACCTCCAAGTCCGTGTCGGGCTCCTCTTCCCAAGGCTCCTCTGCTACTTGGCTCTCCTGCCTCTTCTTCTTCTTCTTCCTCTTCAGAGCCGGCTCCTCAGGGTCTGCCTGCTCCACCCTTTGCTTGGACTTCACTTTCTTCTTCACAGAGGCCCTGGGCCCATCTCCTATGGGGATGTATTCTGGAGCTTCAACTCTGACTGGCTTCTTTTTACTTCCTTTTGTGGGGCTGCTCGCCATGGACCAGGAGCACTCCGGGTGCCCCAGTGGGGGATCTCCCTCCCAGTGGATGTTCTTCTTCTTCTTCTTCATCTTCACACTGTGTTCCCTGGGATGCCCTTGCTTCCATTTCTGTCCTGAGGCTGCCTGCCCCTGGACACCATCTTTCCCAACTGAGTGAGTATACAATGCATTCCCAGCGTCACAGAACCAAGGATCCCTGCCTGAGAAGGCTGTAGCTTCCTTGGCCTTTTTCTCCTTCTTGTGCTTTTTGAGCTTCTTGCCAACTCTGGTCACTTCCTCATTCTGTCTGGAGTCTGGAGAGGTCTTCACCCTTGAGCCAGGGGACATGGACTTCCTCTTCTTCTTCTTCTCTACACTGAGGGACTCAGACAGACCAAGTGCCTGCATCCTGGGGCTACATGACTGCTCAGTCTGTCTAGCATGGAATGTGATCTCAGGTTCAAGATGCTCCTCACAGATGGTGCTGGGACCCTTCTTTTTCTTCTTTTTCTTCACAAGAGGCATTTTGGGTGCCTGCTCTTGGATCACATTCTTCAAGGGTGGTGTGGCTCTTGGACAAACCTCTGTGAAATAACGGTCACCGTTTAACAGCGAGTATTGAGTCTCTGGTTCTTTAATGACCTTCTTTTTCTTCTTCTTCTTTTTCTCTGGGAGCCCAAGGCCCACCTCTCCTCTGTGAGCCTTAGTGATCATTCCCAAAGGCCAATTTCCCTGCCTCCACGTGAGAGCCCACGCCGCCGTGACCCGGAAGTCAATCCTCTTTTTTTTTTTTAATCATAAATGAGTATAAGGTTTTGTTAAATGCTTTTTCTGTGTCAATATTATTTTTTTTCCTCTAGGCTGTTGATAGTAAATTGAATTGACTGATCTTAGAATATTGAACCAGCTATGCATATTTGAAGCAAATTATAGTTGGTCATAGTATATAACAGCTTTTATATACTTTTTTATATACTGTTTGCTAATAATTTGCTGATAATTTTTGCATTTATGAAACATATTGGTCTTTATTCACTTATAGTTTTCTTCTTCTTCTTTTTTTTTTTTTTTACACTATCTTAGGTTTTAGTTTCAAGGTAATACTGATTTCATAAAATGATGTGAAAACTATTCTCATCTCTTCTACTTTCTGGAACATACTGTCAAAATTGGTGTTGATTCTTACTTAAATATTTGGTAGAATTCTCCAGTGAAATAATCTGGATCTCAAAATATCTTATTCAGAAGTTTTCAATTTAGAATTTACTTCTTTAATTGTATTAGCTTGACTCATATCTATTTCAGCTTGGTTGAGTCATAGTAGCTAGTAACTTTGAAGGAATAAGTCACTTCTACAAGCTTGCATGTGTAGTTGTTTGTAGCATTCCCTTATTACCACTTAATTGTTGTATGATCTATAGTGATATCTCCTATTTTATTCTTTTTTCTTATTTTCTTGCTATTTTTCTTTTTATACTAATATAGCCACTGTTGCTATTTCTATTTATGTCTGCATGATATATATATATATAGATATATATATATATTTCCATTATTTTATTTTCAGCCTTTGTCATTCAATTTGATGAGTTTCTTTTAAATAGCTGATACGAGTCACTTTTTCAACCACTCTGTAAATTTCTGCTTTTTATTTGATATATTTATACCATTTACAAGGGCTTCCCTAGTAGCTCAGATGGTAAAGAATCTGCCTGCAATGCAGGAGACCTGGGTTGTATTCCTGGGTTGGGAAGATCCTCTGGAGAAGGGCATGGCAACCCCTCCAGTATTCTTGCCTGGAGAATCCCATGGACAGAGAAGCCTAGAGGGTTGCAGTCCATGGAGTCGCAAAGAGTCCGACACGACTGAGCGACTAAGCATACCATTTACATTGAAGTTATTGATATGTTACTGCTTCAATTGGCCACTTTATTTTTTTTCCGGTTTATTTCCACTATTTCTTGTTTCTCATTTCTCTTTTCTTGCCTTCTTATGTATTATTAACATATTAGTGACCAGAGCTGTATTAACACAGGCTTTTGTTACCTGAACATTATTGACCAGAAACATTTCAATATTCACTCATGTAACAAATTGCTGGTCACAGGCACTAGTTTCTGCAAAAATACCCCCAGTCAATAATGAGTTAAATACTTTCCAATATTTCATTTTGAATTATTTTAGTGTTTTTGAGAGTAGCACTTTGAACTTTTTTCTTTACAGTTGCTCTTGGTATTAAAGTATGTGTATGTGATTTACCACATTTTTTTTGGTATCAGCATTTTGCCACTTCAAGTAAAGTATGGAAACCTTACTTCCTTCCACTTGGGTTCTTTTTACTACCATTATTTCAGAGTTGATAAGCTATTTCATCATGCTATGAACTAACAATCACATATCCTCATATTTTTCTTCACCACATGACCTGATTTCTTCTGTTACTTCCTTCTCTACAACACTACATATTCAAAAAAGTTAGACTTCTCAGAACCAAATAAGAACCAAACTCTTAGATGGCAGGGCATTATAAAGAGTAGGATCAGTTTCTCATAACAAAATCAGTATGGGGGCAGCCTCATCAGCATATCTGGCACTTTACTGCATTAACCGATAGAAACCTCCAGTGTATGCGATTCTGTGAGCAAGTCTGAACTTTTAGTTAAGGTATAATAATGCATGGCTAGCCCTTCATTCCACCCCAGGATCTGCAGCATGTGCTTGCTGCTTTGGTAACTTGTACAAATGTTCTCCTTGGAAGACCAAACACTCCTGTCTTTTTAGAGTTCTTTGCAAATGATCTCATCCTCATTCTAGCAATTGCTGCATCCAGATGCCTCCCCCTTGCAAACAGATTTCTAGCGAAAGCATCTGGGTCAGCCATGATCAGGCAGGCAGTTGTGTCTCAGTCAGTTATATGGTTAAATGGATAATGGACTGTCTGGACTGCCTAGGTCTTCTGAATGTCAATTTCCTCTGACGCAAATTTTCAAGTAATTTATTCTCTTTTGCTATTGTGGATAGCATTTCTGCGGCAGTCCTCTCACATGACTCCAATCTATTTAAGGCGATGGGGGAAAGCATCTGATTTATTTCTGCAGAACAGCCTGAATTAAAAGGTGTTTGTGTTTGCCATTCACTTTTTAAAATATCAATATCAGTATCAATCAAATATGTGCTTCTCTGTTCTCCCTTTTCTTACTTCCCTTTTTTGCATTTCAAATATTTGTTTTAATTATGGTCCATACACGTTTCTACGGGCCAGCAGGGACTTCAGCTGCTAACTAAATTGTTCTAATAAGCCAGGGAACCACACCCCTATTTTGGAAGCATTAAGCAAATTGAAAAGGTATCTTCATTGGAAATCAAAACTCAAGCAGTTAATAGCCGTGCAGGCCCCAGTCAGAGGTGCATTTTGTTTCAGTGGTGGCCACAAATGTGGACAGAAATCACTCTGATTTATTGTGAGTGAGATAGAAATTTCTGATTACTATCCTGTCTCTGCATGAAACCAATCTCCTTAGAAAGACCATTTGAATCTGGGAAATAGAGGGCAAATGTAAATACGAGTGGAGGTTAAAACTGTCTCTATGAGTATGAAGTCATAAATTATGCAGCCTGAAAATTCATTATGTTGTTTTTGTCACCAATCTCCTGAGCTTTATTACCAAAAAATCTAGAAAAATAAAAGAAAATGAGATTTAAAACAGTGAAAATTCTTCTACAAGAAAATTGGGTTTATTGTAGCATTTCCTGAGGAGATTGCCTCAGTGTAAAATACACTGCTCGCATGATACTTTTTAGATGGTTATAGCTGAAAAAAAACACTTTATTTTTAGTTTTTAAGCTTATAACTTGTTTGACTTTCAAAGGACTTTAGTCTTTCTTTACTTATCAAAAACTATGATAATAGTTTAAAGGAAACAATCTCTTATTGGAAGAACAGAGTATTATTTTCAAATATATAAAGATTTGAATTCCACTAGGTTTTTTTTAAGCCATTCACCTGATATAGTTACTTCAGGTATGTTTTAAATATCTAGTTTACATTTAAACACATTTAAATCAACACATGTACGCAATGATGGCTTTATTTACTAATTCATGAAGATTCATTTGAGTGCCTTCGCAGACAATTTCAGCTGGAATCATGTGACCCAGAGAAAGTTACTTTAACCCTTAGGATTTCAGTTTTCTTAACTGAAAAGTGGAAATTATGATACCCAAACTTCCCAATCTGCAGAGTCTTGTGAAGGCCGATTTTAACTATGAGTTTCAACTTCCTTTTAACTTTGAAGGTATTATCAAAGAACAGTGATGATGACACGAAAGAGGAGGATAATCTGTTAGGACAATGGATGTTTATCAGATTTTATTTGCCTTCTATTTTCTAGATATGAATATCATTTTATCCTCAGATTATAGGTAGCATATTAGAAATTTCTATGCTTAAAGAATACAAGGGTCATTGTAAATGAAAGATTTTTTTAGTACTGCTATAATCCAGCTTTATCTTCCTTTAATATTGTATAGAATCAGTAACATCCCCTTCATAAAAAAATCCAACTGAGTTTTGTTAATGTCAAAATGAAGAAGAAGAAGTATTTCTAAGTCAGAGTTTGGAATTGGAGTTTTCAGTTGTTTTCCTTCGGCATCATCTAGACATTTTTTTTTTTCCAGTAAAGGTGGAAAATACCCAATGAATGCCAGCTTCCTGGCTCAGAAAGTTAATACTTGTTCTGAATTTCTGAATAGGACTCTTAGGGCAAGCCATTTGGATATTTGTCTTGAGAAATTAAATGTAATAGTCTATTGGATCTTGTGTGAAATGTACTAACCATGAGCCAGACAACTGCATATTCATACAAACCATCTAGCTATCTTGTCTAATACCTAGCATTTCTTTTTGACTCCTTCCTGGAGTTTTTATCTTTTCCCTTACATTACCCATTAAAATTCTTATGTCTTTTACCCATGAGTTCTATTAACATATTAATCACAGCTACTTTATATTTTCTGTCTGATAACCACAAAATCTCTACATATCAGAGTCTAGTTATGATACTTGTTTTATCTCTTAAGAATGTATTTTTTCTCACCTAGTAATATTACTTATATTTTTTTGCTAAAAGCTAAATATACTATATTGGATAATAAGGATAGTAAGGCTTTGGTGGGAATATTTATGTTAATATAGCTGATAGCTGGTCTGTGTTCAGTGTTTGCTGTAGCTAAATGTGCCTGAGGTTTCAAAGTCTGCTAGTGTTTTATCTCCTTTGCTGTCTTTGGATTTCCCTAAGACTCCTCAGATATAGTCTTCATCTTACAGATCTTTTTAGCTGTAACTTGTATTTCTGATCAAATTCCTAAGTCCATGGCCATGTGGCACTTGCAAGGGCAGAAGTGAGGGATGCTCAAACTTAAGGAAGTCATAAACGTGCTCAAGCTAGGTCCTCAAATGAAGTGAAACCAGGTTGTAACCAAACAAACCTGGGGCCAGGGTGTAGAGAGTAGACTGTGGCCAGAGCTAGCGTGGGTCTGGCTTGATTTAAACTCTTCTCCAACCTAATGGAGGAAAAACTGCTAGTTTTTAGTCTCTGCATTTGCCTTTGAGTGGAGAAGGAAATGACAACCCACTCCAGTATTCTTGCCGGGAGAGTACCACAGGCAGAGGAGCCTGGCAGGCTACAGTCCATGGGGTTGCAAGAGTCAGACACGACTTAGTGACTAAACCTTTGCCTTTGAATCCTGATGTGACTTCTTTCCTCAAGGTTCCTAATTAAAGGATAAAATTTTAACTGGTTTAAAAAAATGGTTCAATGAGAGGGAACTAGGTCAGCTTTGAGAGTTTGAAGCCTATACTTGTATACACCTCTGTAAACTGTAAACTGGGCTTCCTAGGTGGCTCAGTGATAAATCCACCTGCCAATGCAGGAGATGTGGGTTTGATCCCTGGGTTGGGCAGATCTCTTGGAAAAGGAAATGAAAACCTACACTAGTATTCTTGTCTGGAAAATTCCATGGACAGAACAGCCTGGTGGGCTACAGTCCATGGTGTTAAAAAAGAGTTGGACATGACAACAACAAAACTTAAAAGTTACTCGTTTTTAAAATGCAGTAAAGTTTTATAAGATGAAAAAAAGAGAGCAAGAAGCAAGAGAAGACAGCCTATGGCATCACTGTCACCCACCCCACCACACTACTTCCAGTACATGGGTCCAGTTTTATAACTGAGGCTTGACGTGGGTAGACCCAGGAGAGCTCCACTGTACAGGAACTCCCTTTCCTAGTCCTCTGTTTTCTTTTTGAAAGGAAGAGTATCTGTCTACACCCATTTGTAGGTAGAGGGCTGCCTGAGAGTCTAAGTCAGGAAATATGGGAGGAAAAATACAGCTAATTCATGGTATGATGAGTCATTATTTGAGTTTTGATCCTCTTATCCTGCCCACCTGTTCTTATTTAGCTTTCAGAATCCTCCAGTAAGCTGTATTTGCTTTTAGGTCCAATGAGAGAAAGAAGAGAGAATGTCCTTCCTCCATTGTAACTATATTCAACCTCTTTGTAAAATGGCACTTGCGTTTGTCACTCAGGAGTATCCCTATTACTTCACTTGATTAAAAGGTAGAGAATCTCAGAACTGCTTTAATAATGAATTTATGATTCCATTTTATCCATATTTTGCCAGTTGAAATTAACATTAAAAAAAAAAAGACATGCACTTCCTCTCTCCCCCACGCATATATACATAGCTGAGGATAAATAAGAGACCTTATTTTTTCCGTATTTCATGTCCTGTGGAAATGGTCTCTGAAGGATGTATGGAGTCCTCTTATCTTTTGAACATTTTCAATACCCTCTCCCTAACTTCCTAGATAAAAATCATAGTATTTTTCACATTATGAGGGCCTTTTCTAATCCCATACATCTGACTAAAGCAAATCTTAACTGTTGGTAGGAGAAGGAAATTTGGGATTTTCGTCTTCATCAGAGTGGACATCTGTAATGTGCACATCTCTTGCTATTGAGAGTACCAATAATCTCTAAAAGAATTATGAAATGCACTAAATACACAGAAGTGACTGATGTTTGTTATGTTAACAAAGGCATTCTCATCTACTGGAATTGGGATAAGCATGAAAACAGAAAATTCTATCCAGGAATAGAAAGTAAATAATAACCACCACAATCATTAATTGTGTGCTTACTCTGATAGTAAAATAAGTTCTGCATGCATGCTATCTCCTTTGTCCTCTCCAAAATGAAGTTTTGAATAATTAAGTCCTGTGTGCAGCAGATAGAGAATGAGTTTTAGAGAGATGAGTCAACTATATCAACTGTGGATTACATTCTAAGTTTGTATGCATTCTATTTTTCTATACTGCTTTTAGGAATCACATATACATTAATGCATTAATTATCTGGCAATTGGCCAAAAATTATTGTGAAAAGAAACATTCCATCTATGTACTTGTTTGTTTAAATATTTCTGTTGTTGTTGAGAGTGTTATAAACTAGATTGAAAATGTCTTCTTAGGTCAGCCTCCAAAGGCAATAGAAATAGAATCAAACAGATAAATAAGTCCTAACCAAGTCTATAAGCTTTTGCACAGCAAAGGAGATCATAAACAAAATGAAAAGATGACTACGGACCAGGAATATATTAGCAAATGATGTCCAGATAAGGGCTTAATTTTCAAAATATACAGACAGTTCATTGAACTCAATAATAGCAACAACAACAAAAAACCAAGCAACCCAATTGAAATTGAGCAGAAGACCTAAATAGACATGTCTCCAAAGACATATAGATGGCCAATAGCCACATGAAAAGATGCTCATCGTGGCTAATTATTAGAGAAATGCCCATCAAAACTACAATAAAGTATGAGCTCACATTATTTGAAATCATCATCACTAAAAAGTCTACAAATAACAAATGCTGGAAAAGGTGGGGGAAAAAGAGAACCCTCCTACACTGTTGGTGAGAACATAAATTGGTGTAGCCTATGTAAAACAATATGGAGATTCCTCAACAACCTGAAAATAGAGGAACTATATGATACAGCAATCCCACTCCTGGGCATGTATCCAGACAAAGCTATAATTTGAAAGGATACATGCACCCCTATGTTCATTGCAGCACTATTTACAATAACCAAGACTGGAAGCAACCTAAATGTCCATTGACAGATGAATGGATAAAGAAGATGAGGTATAAATACACCATGGAATATTACTTAGCCATTAAAAAGAATGAAATAATGCCATTTGCAGCAACATGGATAGACGAGAGATTATCATACTAAGTGAAGTAAGTTAGAGAAGGCAAATACCATATGATGTCATTTACATGTGGAATCTACAATACAACACAAATGAACATATCTAGGAAATAGAAACAGACTCAAAGTCATAGAGAACAGTTGCGATTGCCAAGTGGGAGAGGGTGTTGGGAAGGGAGGGATTGAGAATTGGGAATTTGCAGATGCAAACTATTATATATAGGATGGATAAACAACAAGGTCCTGCTATAGAGCACAGGTTATTGTATTCAATATCATGTGCTAAACCAAAACGGAAAACAATATGAAAAAGGATATATATATATATATACACATATATATATATATATAATTGAATCATTTGCTACATAGCAGAAATTAACACAACAATGTAAGTCAATAAAATTTTTTAAAATAAACTAGATTGAGAAAAATTTTTATTGTAATTCTATCCAGGCTCCTGAGAAATTGCTTTTCTTCAAAAGATACTCTACCATTGGTGAGAATCATAATTGCCTACAACACTGTTGAAATAACTCTGTTTGGGAGAGTGGGCACTAGAAGCTGTAGTTTTGAAAAAATAAAAATAAAACTTCCAGGTGATCTGCTGCCCATCAATATGTAAGCCTCTGGCTCAGAGAAATTAATGATATCATTTGAAAGATGAAGCAATATGGTTTCTGAATCTACAGCTATTGTTATTAATATGGGATCTAGGAATATAATTGAGGTTATCTCTGACTTTAAATGGAAAAAATGATTACATATTTAGTTTATTTACCCTTTAACTGAAAATCTGTATTTTCTTTAAATAGGAATTTGGACAGAAAATATAACTAAGCCACCATATAATTAAGCAGTATATGTTACTTTGTCACTAATAAGAACTGTAGATACCCGTCTGTATTTTTTCCTATTACATTACAGTTGTTTAGGTACATATATATCACTAATGTCATTGCTGGGGAAGAAGAAATTTTCCTCTACCCTTCTATGTTTTTCTGGCTAGTCTAAAAATTCAATTAGCATATAGAAGATTAATAGGGAAAAAAGCACAAAAGTTTGTAACATTCACATGGGAGAGACACAGGATAACTAAATAACTCATCAAAACGGCTAAAAATTTTCACCTTAAATACCATCTTTGGTCAAAAACAAAAGATCTCTGAGTAGTGGTTTGGGCATTGAAATGAGAGGAAGGCAATTCATATGAAGATAAAAAAACAAATTTTTGATTTAAAACAAATGTTTGCCAGATCTCCAGCAGAGACAATGGGACTAAAGGAAGAATTTTTTTTTTTTAATTTTCTTTACTTTATGGTGTTGGTTTTGCCATACACTGACATGAATCCACCATGGGTATACATATGTTCCCCCTCCAGAACCCCCCTCCCTCCTCTCTCCCGATTCCCTCCCCCGGGTCATCCTGGTGCACCAGCCCTGGGAAGAATTTTAACAAACAGACTTTGTGGGGTTCCTCCCTGTCTGCCAGCTAGTTCATACAATAGCTCTTTAGAGTGGTAGCTTCCTTCCTGGAGAAGGTCCTTGAGTTACATTCTTTAGGCAGTTAGGGAGAAGGTCAAAGTTTCTTCCTGAGTCTTTGTGGCCTTGATTGTTTTCAACTTAAATAACATGTGTACCAAAGACACGTTTTGAGGTGGCAAATTTTGTTCCCCTATATTATCACTATTTTGAAATCATAATTGCTATTATAACACAGCTAGACCTGATCACTTAATATTTTGATTAAAGAAGAAACCCACAAATAACTAGATTACAAATTTACATTTTTAAATATTTTGATCAGTATTTTAGATATATTGTTTTTCTTTGTAATCCTATGCATTTTATTTTATGTGTTTATAAAGTATTCTGAGAAAACATTCTTAGACTTCAGGACACTCTTCATGGGGGTACAAGACACAGATTGTTTAAGATAGCCTATTGTGGAGGTGATTCTACTGAGCAAACAATGGTCATTTTACAAAGCAGGACAGACAAGGCAGCCTGAGCTATTTTTTCATAGTAAATGTCAGGCGAGTGTAGATGTCACTTGGCTCCTATTTTATATGTTTATTTCTGCCCCCTGGGCCTGTGCTATACGAATTGAGCTTAGACAGGAGTGCTGTTCTATCTGCAGTTCTCACTCAGGTCCTCGGACCTTCCTTGTTCTATTTTCGTGGGCTTTTCCCTTCCTTGTCTTTTAGCCACGGCCATTTTGGACTCCTGTTTCCTATTCTAACTACTTTACAGTAAATACTTCACATATTTATATGCCATTCCCCCTCACTCCCATTAAATCCCAAACAATAGTCTCTGTAGCTACTCATTGTACACATATTGAAGGAATATTCCACTGTATTTTATACTGGTTAATAGATTTTGGAAAAAAAGTTAAAATCAAGGAAAAAGGTAAGAGATAAAAATAACTGCAGAGAAATATCAGCCAAGAATATTTAAAGGAGGATAAGATAAGAAAGAAAGAAAAATGATTGAAACCAAAAAAGAGGTAGATGTCTTCATTTTCCATTTCCTCCATTCAATAGCTTCAGATTTCCTATTTCTGAACATCTCACAATCACCTGAAAAACAATCACCTACCATCTCCTTTGCTCCTGAGCTCATCTTGTGTTACACTGAGATTTCTATCATGTTTTGTATGTTTAATAAGTTATATTTTTTTAATAATTGAAATATTTGCAAAAATTCTCATTTAAAATCAACTCTCTTTCCCCATGCACAGCAACTCTTTTAAATAAAAATGTCAACTTGGAATGGTCCATAAATAACTTGATATTTCTTTAGTATTTATGTATTCCATTTATGCAATAGTTTAGATCTAATTCCTTTTTATAGTTTTTGTGTTTGAAATTCTAAATATTTTCATTTTTGAATCCCTAAAGAATATAACATATTAATTTAAAATGATACTATTTCTAATTTCCATGCATAAACCAAATAATTTCCCACCTCCTGTGATAGAGATTCTGTTTATTCTATTCCCTTGTTTGAAAAAAAAAAAAATAACTGCAGTATCTAAAGCCCTAAAGGAAAATTTTTCAATGTGAAATTATAATGGAATGAAAGTCTTACTGCCAAAAGTAGCTTCATTTCAATTTATGAGAAATAATAAATCAATCATTAAAATGAAAACTATGCATGAATAAAATCAAGAGACAAGAACTGTGACAGCATTTTAAATAAACTTTTTACCAATCCTCAAAAGCCCAATACTTATTGTTTATGCAATTGGTGTTTTTATACAACCTTGTATTGAAACTCCCTAATTATGCTGTAGTTGAATTATAATTAATATGTAAATAGAAACATAAAACCAGGTTTATCCCATGTAGCAATCTGTACCAGCAAACATCCTTCACAGTCCTCTTGTTGGAAAATCTCCTGGGTTGCTTAGGCATTCTACTTTTCTCTTCTTTTAGTTTTAGCAGTCTGGTTGGCAAAGCTCTCAGTGCAGGATATGCTACTGCTGTAGCCTGTTCACAGACCTCTAACATCTGGAAAAATGTATCTCCTCTGTCAGTTTTCCTACCCTTCTCACTCAACAACACTAAAAGGGATCAGTATTTCAGGCAGGATTGAATTTTGATCATATTCACTTTATAGGCAAGCTTTTTTGTTGCTGTTATTATTTGTTTGCCTTTATTTCCAAAAATTATAATGATTATATGAATTGTTTTTGGCAGGGCATAATAGCAAATTCTGGCCTAAAATTCTAAGGCTTAAAACACAACCTATAGCTTTTATATGAGTCACATGATAAATACAGAATTTGAGGCTATTCTTAAGTATTGTGTGTGCATGTGTGTGCTCAGTCGTGTTTGACTCTTTGCAACCATATGGACTGTAGCCTGCCAGGCTCCTCTGTCCAAGGGGTTTTCCTGGCAAGCATACTGGAGTGGGTCGCCATGCCCTTCTCCAGGGGATCTTCCCCACCCATGGATCCAACCCACGTCTCTTGTGTCTCCTGCCTCGGCAAGTGGATTCCTTACTGCTGTGCCACCTGGGCAGCCCATGCTTAAGTATTACAACCCTCTTAAATTCTATTTCTTCTGATTATTCTCTATTTTTAAGAATAGTTAAGCCTAAAATAAAATGGTCTTTGTTATCTACTATTATGCTAATGTATCAGCTATTTGGAATTACCTGGAAATTTATTTTGAGTTTAGTGTAGCAAACATAATAAGATGGGTAATATTAGAAATCAGTAAGAAAATTCATAGACTGATTAAATTATGCCATTCTGTCCTTGGCTGCCTGGCAAATCCACATCCTTTCTGGTCATAAATCCTGATCCCTATTGGCATATTTTCATACACTGAACCAATTACAGTGCCTTTTGTCCTGTCTATGATGTTTGGGTCAGGGTTAGAAATATGACTTTAACATGGCAAGTTAGTAACTTTGAAAAAATATTAGTTACAAAGTATCTTGGTAATCTTTTTTCTCATTAAATAAAGGGAATGTGTATGTTTGAAATGTATGGGACAGATGAACTGAATGCATGAATTGTTGTTGTTTAGTTACTCAGTCATGTTTGACTCTTTTGTAACCCTATGGACTGTAGCCTGCCAGGCTCCTCTGTCCATGGGATTTCCCAGGCAAGAGTACTGTGGTGGGTTGCCATTTCCTTCTCTAGGGGATTTTCCCGACCCAGGGATCAAACCCAAGTCTTCTGCATTGGCAAGTGGATTCTTTACTTCTGAGCCACCAGGGAAGCTGGAATGTATGGATGGCTTAAGGCAAATTTGTCTGTCGCAATCATTAGTAGCTATGTTCTTTTAGTGGTGACAGATTCATCACAAGCATCTTTGGATATCAGACAAACTGATGGACAAGTTTTCCATCCACATAATTCTTTTAGCTTTCTAAGAAACTAAAGAAAGAAAACTTCCATTAACTGAGGCCTAAATCTGAATTATAGTTTCATGTGATAGGTTAGCAAGAAAAACTGCATCATTTGCAAGAGTTGGGAAATGGCACTTGGAAATTAAGATTTCATGCATACAGCTTTAAAACTACTATTTAACGGGGAATTACCAGTTGCTCTACTTAATATTTATGAATAGCCATAAATATTGAAATATCTTTGTTTAGACCCATAGTTTTTGAAAAATAGCCATTAAGCTTTTTTGATGTTCTCTAAGTACCTAATTCATGGTATAACCTACGGGGGAGACATTAGGCATATCAGCCACATCAAGCTGGTGAAATTCTGTTTTGATTCTTAAATCTGCATTTATCTGTGTGCTTTTTTTGCAATTACTTATCAACTTCCTACTTTTTTAGCGATAACATATCAGAACATTTAAGGAAATTAATTATAAAGAAAAATCACTAATTTTTATATTTATTCATGTAGGATGAATGTATGAGTACCAGGAAGAACTGGCTGACCCCGTAATTAAGAAAAATAGACAGTTTACTAGGCAATTATTCTCTGGATTCAAATTAGCCTCTTGGGGTCAGCATATTAAACAGACAGCCCACTCATTGCCAACTATTCACATGGACTTATGATTTCAGCTGCATATCTAAGATAATTCAGGAAACCAAAACTGTAAAGAAATATTTTTAGTCATTATTTTTTTCTCTTGAAAAACTGTAGTGCAGTCAAAATGGAGAGAGGTTTTAATTTTTTTTTCCTATTATGAAATAGCAGCAGATGAAAAATTTTAAATGTTTAAGCCAAGAAAACAATTATGGTTTTAATGATACTTAATAAAATTCAAAGAACTAATGCACTAAAAAATTCCATTTAAATATTTAAACATAAAATAAAAACTATTACTAGATAGTCTAAAGCTTTTGGACAAAGTCCTGCCATATTATTCGTAAACATGGGGTTCAGTAAATAGTCTCTCTGCAGTTGTTTCTTTGGCCAGTCAATAAATGCTCCATCCTTTGCAACAACTATATTTCAACTCTTGGGCAATTAATATGTCTTGCTATGGAAATAGAATGTGCATTATATTACCTTATGAGAATCTATTCTACAACATATAGCACATTCACATTCATACAATGCTAGAAATATAAACTCCTCATAGATCTCTCTGAATTATCTCTATACTTTTAAGTTGTTATTTTAATTGGTAAGTTGTGTCTGACTCTTTGTGACCCCATGGACTGTAGCCCTGCAGGCTCCTCTGTCCATGGGATTTCCCAGGCAAGAATACTGGAGTGCGTTGCCATTTCCTTCTCCAGGGGATCTTCCCGACCCAGGGATTGAACCTGTGTCTCCTGCACTGATAGGCAGATTCAGTTACCAATGCACCATTGGGGGAGCCCTTTTGTTTTAAGGTCTTTGCATTTTATCTACAGAATCAGCAGGTTCTGTTGCAATGTCTCTTTGACCAGTCTATGATATCTCTGAGTATAAGAGGAGACCAAAAAAAATGGCTTAAGTAAGGAATGGAGAAAGGAGAAAATAGACTTTAAGAATAATCATTTGGTTATTTTTCTTTATAAATGATAGTATTACATGTTGTTCCATTGATGTACACACATTTGTAGGCTTCTATGTGTCCACATGGTAGAGATTATTTCAGTTCTGCAGTTCTGGTTCTGATAACAGATTGGACCATCTTTAGTTAGGCACATGAGTCCTGAGCCCCTGCGGGTTTTAGGGTTTAAAATGGAACTGAATCAAACTCACTATGAGAGGAGAAAATTTATAACTGTTTGAAGAACTGATGCTTTTGAACTGTGGTGTTGGAGAAGACTCTTGAGAGTCCCTTGGACTGCAAGGAGATCCAACCAGTCCATCCTAAAGGAGATCAGTCCTGGGTGTTCATTGCAAGGATGAATGTTGAAGCTGAAACTCCACTACTTTGGCCACCTCATGCAAAGAGTTGACTCATTGGAAAAGACCCTGATGCTGGGAAGGATTGAGGGCAAGAGGAGAAGGGGACGACAGAGGATGAGATGGCTGAATGGCATCACCGACTCGATGGACATGGGTTTGGGTAGACTCCAGGAGTTGGTGATGGAAAGGGAGGCCTGGCGTGCTGCGATTCATGGGGTTGCAAAAAGTCAGACATGAGTGAGCGACTGAACTGAACTGAATTGATGTGTGCAATGAACATCCATCATCATTGTAGGATTGCAGCACAAATGTAAAGCATGGTCTATCACATGCCCTTCAGTCCTTACCTTTCCCCAAAGCACAGAGAGTCAAGAAGATCAGCTCTGTTACTAGCCAGGACAATACTTAAGGAGCTTAATTTGCATCTCAATGCTTTCCTTGATATGAAGGAAATTGTATGTTTGCCAAACTTGAAGAGATCATATCTGTCTTTCATCACTGTATTTCTAGGAACTGCAGGACACATGGAATGTATTCAATGTACATATCTTAAAGAGGACATAGTAAAATACTCTGAAATTAAAAAAGGGAAATTAACTGTTATGTACTCCACTTCTTTCTTTGTTCATTTACGAATATTCCACCATTCATTATTAACTTCAATATATGAAGATTTTCAGTCATGTAAGAGTCACCAAGTTGGCATTTTCCGTGACAATCTGCTCTACTTAGCACCTAACTGTGTCTAAGGAGGGCATACTTTCTTCTTTTCAATATTTATATAAGTCCAATGCAAACATCAAACCAACTCACTTTTATTTAGTGTTCAAGGCTAAATGAAATATTTCTCAAACTCCTTTTTAATGGTTTTTATTTTTATTCAGTTATCTCTACGTGATTTAGTGATATGTCTTTTTAGAACAGTATTCCAAGGGTAATATTTTATAAGTGCAAGTATATCTAAAAGATAAGCATCCATGAATTCTTAACTTGAAGATCTGTGACATATTTAACTATGAAAGCATTTTAGATGGCATTGAAAACCTAGTGCATCTAAAGAATCTCTAGTGGTTTCAGCACAGTGTTACTTTCATGACTAATTACATAAATAGCACTTGTTGTATCACTGAACCATGAAATTATAAATCTCTTTCCTTCCATTAGTCTCTTTCATCAAAATGGTTGAATAGCCTTATAAGTTTACAAATCATATCAACAACATTCAGAATTTATTGTATCTTGATGGAATCAATTCAATAAATAAAATATGATTCTAGTCAATGACATTTTGTATCAGCATTTGAGACCCTTCAGTATGTTTAAGCAATTGATTTTCAACAGGATGTAATCTGGTATTGATAGTCTATACTGCTGCTGAATAGTTCTTAAGGAATTATTTATTTTGCTATGGAATTATTTCAAAGCTCCTTCTCACTGCTTTAGTATCCTTCATGACATATAATTACAATATGTAAAGCAAGCCACTCCTTCTCTCTAGACTTTCTTCATTAAAGAGGTTATCTAGTAATATAATTTATTCTACTATTATGGAGCTGACTTTTTATCCACATTTCCAGTCCTCCACTAAATATTTCTATTAGCTTCAAGTCTCTTCTATATATTTCTAACTGGATGAGCCACCAGAACTTCAAAATCATCATATCCAAACACAAGTTTATTTTCCCACAAATCCTATTCTTTCTCCTAATTTCCTAAGACTAATTATCCAAGTTTAAAATTTTGGTGCAGTCATTGATTCTTTTCTTTTTTGCTTTCTTATTATTATATCTGGTATGATGTATTAATACATTCCATTACTTCCCAAATTCTTTTGATCTATCATTCATAAAATCAAGGCATTTGCCATTCATTTTCTTTTGTCTGGACAAATGTCATAACCTGTATTCTGTACCCTACCTCTTTTTTCATCTCTTGTCTAGGTCCAAGATGGTTTGAGAAAGCAAGGAAACCATGAAATGATTGCCTCTGTCACAACAGATCTGGAATTATGTTGATGTAAAACTATCACTTTGCGGAGTATCTTTTTCCTTTGAAGAAACCTCTACACTATCAAAAAGAAAGAAAATATTAAAAAGAGTAGCATGTCTACTTATGATTCTTTCGGAAAACTATATAAAATAGTAAGGATACAGGGTAATGCTGAAAGTCAGCTCTGAAATAAATCTCTGGATGATATATAAGATATATAATAACATAAATTGCATCTTTTGTCAAGTCTCAAGAGCTTATATTACATAGGTATAATAAATATAAGTTAAAGTGAAAGTCACTCAGTCATAGCTGACTCTTTGCAACCCCATGGACTATAAAGTCCATGGAATTCTCCAGGCCCAAATACTGGAATGGGTAGCCATTTGTTTCTCCAGGGGCTCTTCCCAACCCAGGGATTAAACCCAGGTCTTCTGCATTGCAGGCAGATTCTTTACCAGCTAAGCCACAGGGAAAGCCCAAATATAATAGGTTAAGGGTAATAGGTCCTATGCATTAAGATGCATAAATGTATCTTTACTAAAGAAAAAGAAAAGCAATATAATACTAAATAATCATAAATTCCTATTTAAAAGTGCTTTAATAGCTTCTCATAGAACTTGGCTTTCTAACTCTATTTCCCCTATTAATTCTTAAGTTCCTCAATTGTAAATTATCCTGTCAGATGGATATTCAAAAATCAAACATGTTGAATTCTCCTGGCTACTAGAATTTAAACTAAAGGTCCATAGGTAAAGAAGGAATGCTTTTCAAAGTATCTGGCTGAAACATGTGCATCATTGGCCAATTCCATTCCAAATACAAAGTCATCTAGAAAATTCATCTGGTTAGCTGAGTATAGGGGCTTCCCTTGTAGCTCAGTCAGTAAAGAATCTGCCTGGGGAGGGGGGTACTGGAAGGGGGGGAACACATGTATACCCATGGCGGATTCATGTCAATGTATGGCAAAATCATCCCAATAATGTAAAGAAAATAAATAAATAAACATATTAAAAAAAAAAAAAAAAAGAACCTGCCTGTAAGGCAGGAGACCTGAGTTTGATTCCTAGGTTGGGAAGATACCCTAGAGAAGGAAATGGTAATCTGCTCCAGTATTCTTGCCTGGAGAATCCCATGGACAGAGGAGCCTGGCAGGCTACAGTCTATGGGGTCACAAGAATCGGACAGGACTTAGCAACACCAGCGACACCAGCTGACTATAAAATATAAATATAAAATCACCAAATCTACCCAAGTGAAAGATACAGAGTCACTTTTGGACATAAAAAGCAAGGACACTCTCAGTAGCTAAATCCATCTGGTTTCACTTCAGATGTCTTAGAGATACATTCCTTATTTTCTTTATTTCTGTTATCTATTCTAATTTAATCATTCTGATTTAATTTCAACTGATTATAGTAGACTCCTTTTTTAATATACTCTTTAAAAATTTAATTTTAAAAATTGAGGTAAAATTGACAATATACTAGTTTCAGGTGTACAACATAATGATTAGATATTTGTATATATTGAAAAATGATCACCACAGTGTGTTGTTAACATGCGTCACCATGCATCAATCTTTTATTCTTGTGATGAGACCTGTTAAGGTTTACTCTCTTAACATCTTTCAAATATGCAACATGGTATTATTAACTGTAGTCGCCACGCTGTACATTACATCCCTGTGACTACAATAGACTTCTAATGGGATGTTCTATCTCCACGCCAGGTCCTTCTTCCCCCTTATTCATCCACAAAGCCACAACTTATTGGATTCTTAGGGTCAGCGATCCAAAGTGAATCATTTGTCATGTAAATTTTAGATTGAAACATTTCTGATGTTTTAGTGATTGTTCATACACTAGAATCTATTCTTCTTTGTTGGACATTTAGAGCACGCTTTGACTTCAATTCCTGTCTTGTAGACATTCAACTTTACATCCTTTCTGAGCATAGGATGTATATGCATATATGCACACATATGCACACACACCCTTGCTAAGACACATACAGCATTTTATGCTTTAATATTTGGCTATTCTCAATTATTTTCAAATGTATCCCATAATATATCCCTAAAGGCATAAGCTAATGACAAAATCACCCAGAAAAGTATGGGATACAACTTTTCTTGGCCAATCACCTTTCCCAAGCCATAGTTTCCACTAATTTCTTTTAATTCATTTTAAAAAGCATAGGTTGTCTCCTTTCTGCTTCATAATATGCCTAATATTGTTTGAATTTAGAAAAGATATTTTCAATTGCTTATGAAATTAACAAAGTAATATAACTAAAGTGTGTGTGTGTGTGTGTGTGTGTGTGTGTGTGACAAAACAATACATTGCATCTAGTTTTTTATGTGTGTGTTATTTCACCTTGAATATGTATCCTCTGTTAAGGGATAATAGCTTATAAGTTGTTATATTATCTAAGTCTCTGGAAAAAATGTTTCTAAAGAAAAATATATATATATAATGAATTATGATAATACAGAAAACTGTTTGTTCAGCGATATTAAAATTTTATGGAAAGCAAATATTTCCTTTTAGTATCTTTAAGAAAAACACATTAGTATCATTTTAAAGCATTGATCTATTTCTTCTCTCAATGCAACTCCATCACCTTTAAATGTGGGGTAAAAAGATTTATCTCATTTTAATTGCTGATTTAGCTGTTCTGTAGAGAGTCCATTTGTTTGAGGGAAGATTAAGAGAGGTAGAAAACCAAATTTGCAACTAAAAACCTTTTATTTTTTGTAACTCCTATGTAATTTGAAAGTCAACATTTTGAATATATAATTTTAATAATTAATAGACAATTTTTTAGCAGTGTTAGATCTACAGAATAACTGAATGGATAATAAAAAGAGTTCTATATTACCTGCTCCATACCCACTCTCCATGCATATAGTTTTCCGTCATGATGTCTGGCATTAGTGTGTATGTATATTAGTCGCTCAGTTGTATCTGACTCTTTGCAGCCCCGTGGACTCTAGCCCGCCAGGTTCCTCTGTCCATATAGCACACTTACTATAGCCAGAGAACCAATACTGACACATTCTTATTATTATAGCCAATGGTTTATATTAAGATTTCTTTTCTGTTTTACATTTCTAGGGGTTTTAACAAATGCATAATGATGTGTCAATTCAGTCACTCAGTTGTGTCTAACTCGTTGCAGCCCCACTGTAGCACACCAGGCTTCTTTGTCCATCATCAACTCCTGGAGCTTCCTCAAACTCATGTCCATCGAGTCAGTGATGCCATCCAACTATCTCATCTTCTGTCATCCCTTTCTCCTCCTGCCTTCAATCTTTCCCAGCATCAGGGTCTTTTCCAGGGTCTTTTTCAGTTTTTCACAACAGGTGGCCAAAGTAGTGGAGTTTCAGCTTCAGCATCAGTTCTTCCAGTGAATATTCAGGACTGATCTCCTTTAGGATGGACTGGTTGGATCTCCTTGCAGTCCAAGGGACTCTCAAGAGTCTTCTCCAACACCACTGATCAAAAGCATCAATTCTTCAGTGCTCAGCTTTCTTCACAGTTCAACTCTCACATCCATACACAACTACTGGAAAAACCATAGCCTTGACTAGACGGACCTTTGTTGGCAAAGTAATGTCTCTGCTTTTCAATACACTATCTAGATTGATCATAACTTTCCTTCCAAGGAGCAAGCGTCTTTTAATTTCATGGCTACAGTCCATCTGCAGTGATTTTGGAGCCCAAGAAAATAAAGTGTCACTGGTTCCATTGTTTCCCCATCTATTGGCCTTGAAAGTGATGGGACCGGATGCCATAATGATACATCTACACCATTTAAAAAAATAGGAGAGCTTCTCTGGTAACTCAGTGGTGGTGAATCTGCCTACCAATGTAGGAGATACTGGTTTGATCACTGATCTGGGAAGATCCCATATGCCTCAGAGCAAATAAGTCCACGTGCCACAACTACTGAGCCTATGCTTTAGAGCCTGGGAGCCCCACCTGCTGAGCCCACAAGCTGCCACCTACTGAAGCCTGGACGCCATAGAGCCTGTGCTTGCTCTGCAACAAGAGAAGCCACTGCAAGGAGTACACACACAACAACTAGAGAGGAGCCCCCACTCACCACAATGAGAGAAAAACCCCCACCGCGACGAAGACGTCACACCCAAAAATTAAGAAATAAAATGATAAAAAAGGAGTAATTTCAGGTTCTCAGACCATTCATATTGCATGCAGAATAGTTTCACTACCCTACAAATCCTCTATGCTCCAGTTACACACTCCTTGCCCTCTCCTGAATCCCTAGTGACCCCTGATCTTTTTACTTTCTCTACATTTTGCCTTTTTCAGAAAGTCACATAGTTGTAATAATACCAAAAGTAATCTTTCAGACTGGCTTTTTCTTTTCACTGAGCAATATGCATTTAAGGTTTCTCCGCACCTTTTCACAGCTTGACAGCATATTTCATTCAAGAGCTGAATAATATGCCATTGTATGAACATATCATAGTTTATTTATTTATTCACCTTTTCAAGGGCATCTTCATTGCTTCCAGGCTTGAGCAATTATAAATAAAACTACTATAAACATTCATATGCAGGTTTTTGTTTTTGTTTTTGTTTTAAGGGATGAAAGTTTTCAACTCCTCTGGGTAAATACCGAGGAACACAGTTTCTGGCTTGGATTATATGGTAGTATGTTTAGTTTTGTAAGAAACTGCCAAAGTGTCTCTAGGGTAGCTGTATAATTTTTGCATTCTAACCAGCAATGAATAGGAGCATATTTTTTTTTTTCCTTTTAACCTGTTTCTGTCTTTATATTTACAGTGGGCTATTTTGTAGACAGTATATAGGCAGGTATTGTTTTCTATCCACTTTGACAGTCTCTGCCTTTTAATTGGTGTATTTAGACTACTCACATTTAAAGTAATTATTTCTATCACTTTAAATAAATTACTTATCTATTATGTTTTAAATATTTTCTATTTGTTTGTATTTGTTCCTTGTATCTTTTAAAAAATCTCCCTCCTCCTGTTTTTTTTAAATCTATGGTTTTAAATAAGAAGTTTCTATAATTTTCTTTATTCTCTATTAGAACATGAATTTTACTTTAAATAATGCAAGTGGCTGTCCTAGTGTTTGTAACATACATCTACTAATAATTTAAGTCTACTTTCATATATTACCATATCACTTCACAGGTAGTATATATTAGTTATAAAAGAGTGTTCCCAGGTTCTCACTCCCCAGAAACGCCTTCTTACGAGCCCTAGCCTTGCAGTTCTTCTTGCAGTGTATTATTCAGGAGCCCTGTTCATATGATGCTAAGTTTGGAGGGGAAAGAAAAGGGTCCTAGTCCTACAATTAGGCCCCAGTCTTTTAGTTGTCCTGTGTTTATGTGATATAACCTCCAAAAATGCTTCTCGGCTTTTTGTTGTTGTTTTTTCCTGCTTAAGTGAGACACAAAGGCAAAAGGAGGCTTTACCAGGTGGCTCAAGTGGTAAAGAATCTGCCTGCCAAGGCAGCAGACATGAGATGTGGGTTTGTTCCCTGGGTTGGGAAGATCCCCTTGAGTAGCACATGGCAACGCACTCCAGTATTCCTGTCTGGAAAATTCCATGGACAGAGGAGCCTTTGGGCTATAGTCTATGGGGTCACAAAGTCAGACATGACTGAGCTTCAACACACACAAGTGAGACAGAAAACCTACAGGAGGCTGGAGCTGGGTAATTTTACTTCCTCACTTCCTCAACACAGATAAGCCTCTGCTGAGGGGTTTTGTTTCCCCCTTGTTGTTTCCCCTTTTGTCTTAGCAAAAGCTCTGGGCATATGTCAAAAAGGTTGTTTTTCCCTGGAGAGTAATCTTGCTTTTACTTTCATCATTACTCTGACCACATTCGAGGGGACTTTTCTCCAATATTCACATGAGAACTTGGGAGAGTTTCTGGAGGTAAAATGCATGGAAGGGCGGAGCCTTTCCTTGAGTTGCCCCCCTAGAGTGTTCAGTTTTCAAGTTTGTCTGCACTCAGCCCCTAGCAATACTGGTTACGTGATCTGACAAGGTACTGGATTCAGTGGCCTCTGCTACAGGCATGCTGTGTAGCCTCTGTGTTAGCTCGCCTCCCTCCTTTAAGGGTGGTGGTTTGTTACGTGACCTCAGTTCTTTGATGGAGGTAAGAAAAGTCACTGATTTTCAGTTTGTTCAGCTTTTTACTTCTGGAGATGGGAATAATGTCTTCCACATTCTTTACATGTAAGAGCAGAAGCTGGAATTCCAGATCTATCTGTCCATCTCCCTATCTATTTATCTATCCTTATATTCCACTCATGACTTACCTAGACTGTGTATGCATGCTCAGTCATGTCCCGCTTTTTGCAACCCCAAGGACTGTAGCCTGCCAGACTCCTCTGTCCATGGGATTCCCGGGCAAGAACACAAGAGTGGGTTGCCATTTCCTACTCCAGGGCATCTTCCTGACCTAGGATCGAACCTGTGTCTCCTGCATTGACAGGCAGATTCTTTAACACTGCACCACCTGGAAGCCCTTATCTAGACTAATTTATTCATTTGTTCAGTCATTACTGTGTAGATCTGCTGTCAACAAATTAATTAAGTCAGAAAACAAACAAAATTTTCTAAGTTGTTTTCATGGGCCAATTTTTACCCCCCTGGAGAAGAGGCTACAAAAATGAAAGATAAACAAACATTTTGAATATAGTACATTTGTATTCCTGGTAGACTAGCTTCTTGAGGGCAGGTACTGTGATAGGTTCACAGAACATGTGCATTCCTGGTACCATGGAAGCAAATAACATGCACATAACTCAGTTCTAATTAAAGAGATATAGCTTCTTGGAATAAAAACATCTGATATGAGCTTGAGAATATATGGAATCATTCAAGTCAAAGTGGGACAGAATGAGCCACAGGCAAAAATGCAATAAAGATGTAGGATAATGTAACTGACTTTTAGGAGGATTCACCAAAAATCACTGTTCCCTAAATATATGAACAAGCATATTTACTATAGATACGGAAAGAAATTAAATTTTTGTCTGAGCATGCATTCAAATAAGAAAGGTATTTATGTTCTAAATTGTCTCAGTAATAATTAAAACCACGTATCTTATAACTAACAACTTAATTCATAATAGGCTTCCCCAAAAGTGATCAGGTCCACATTAATTCATAAGTGAGTGTCAACAACTAGAGACTCGTGTTTTTACTTTCTGACTAACCAAACGCTGGATGCTTTTGAGAAAGAAGTTCAGTCAACGAATCAGGTATATAGTACATCTCTTAAAACAGCATCATCTTTTACTTCATAACTTCAGGTTTGCTCTCAGAGTATATATTACAACCTTGGAGTTTTACAGTGCAAATCCATAGCACTCTACAAGGTCCTTCCCGTGTAAATGTCTTCAGAAGCATAATCAGGCATAGAGAATCAAAAATATGCCTGGTTTGTTACACAGAGCAGGGAAGAAGTGTTTGCTCAGAGATTCTAGGCACCATCTGGGAGACAAGTGCCTGGTTTTGCAACAGATTGCATAATTTTCCTGTAGAATCTGGAGAAAAGCCCTAACTACTTTAATAGAGAGTTGATTTTACATGCCTTTAATCTTCATTTTGGTTTGTCTTAAAGGCAATCCATATGGTTGAATGGCAGAAGTAGTCATTAGCTTAACAGAGTATTCAGGCTTCCATCTTTCTGTGGGAGACATGCAATATTTCACCTTATAGAGAGTTGGTTTTTATTGCACATGGCAATTAATCTTTTTACTAGCCAAGCATCTACTGCATATGTATGCCATTTGATTGATTAGATTAGAAATTTAATGTTACAGTTCATACATTAGTAATATTTCCATATAACACATACCAAGGACTCCACTATCAATAATATGAGTGAATCAAGAGCAGCACAAATTAGCACCTGGAGCAGGAAGGATGACCTTGACAGGTAAGAAATACTTCATCCACAACAGAAATCCCAGAGCAAAGTTCATCTTATTAGAAGCTTCTGTGTGGAACTTATGGCAGGGGGACATGTGGATTCCTATCAGGTAAGTGAATGCACATAAAAGCAGATGGCAAGACACAATTCTCAAACGGAACAGACAATCAGACTGCCCTTTTATGGACCTATCTCTACACATCTTCTTAGCAGATTCTAGAAAGAAAAGCACTTTGGCATCATGTAGTAAAAGATACAATTAAAAATCAAAACAGATTAGCAGAGTTGGATATGTAAATGGAAAGCATTGCTCATAATTGTATCCTGTTGATAGTTTCTGAAGAGCAAGAAAAGTAGAGCAGCCTTTTTTGTACTGAACTAAATTCTTTTTAAGCATGAGGCTAGCACACCTGCTAGAAAAAGTAGCCTATATATGTTTCTATCTTCATGAAGAGGGAGAGCTGAGGAAACAGAATCCATTTATTTATCACACATT